>APFE031227533.1:4100-22310 GCA_000404065.3 Pinus taeda
TCACTCTATAAACTTAGCCTAAACCATACAAACCCATCCCACATAATCATATTAACCTACTAACCTTATTATATAGCTCCTATGTATATTCCCCTCCCTTACTATGTATAAATACACAAAATCCCTAAAAAAATCTAGTACCCCGACCCTTGACTAACTATAGCTATATTTTAATTTTTTCTAGGGAGTTATTGGCCACCCGGGGCCAATAACAACCCTCCACGTGCCCATCGGGACTTGTTTGGCCTCTGGCTAAATAAAATAGCTGAAACCTGCATTTTTTCCCCCAAAAACCCACTTTTCCAAAGTCCAAAATACACCAAAAACATTACAAATCGCAAAAAATTAAAGCAGGTCCCCTGCTGCTAACCTACCACCACCTCCATCACCCGCCAACCGTTCGATCGGCGCTGCTAGATCTGATGGTGGTCGGCGATATCGGAAGCCCCAACTTGCCGAACGATAGTGTCTAGGGGATGGGCGGTATTTCCGTCGTACCGAGGATGCGTGTCAAGCGCCTGGTGTGTTCGGAGCCCCCTCTCCCGAAACCACTTCCCCCCAAAAGCGGTGCGGGGAATACCACTTACCACCTGCCCGCTTCCCTGCTGATGTCATGCCCACATCACTTGATGACATAACCCACCTTGCCACCTACCTCCCTGCTGATGTCACCCGCCACATCACTTGCCATGTCAGCATCCGTACCCCGCTACACGACAAAATGACGTCATGCTGATGTGATTCGAAAAAAGCGCCCTGAACCCGCCAAAGTCAAAATTTCGGGTAAAAAGGGTGAAAATGTTTGTTTTTACCCATTTTCTATTTGTTTTCTGTATGCACTTGTGCATGTGAATTTACGTGAAAAAGACCAAACTCACCATATAAGTCTGCCACCCAGCAGTTCGACTCCACAACTCGGCCCCTTGGCTTGCCTGGTCACCTGCAAATCGACCATTCCACCGAGAAAACAAGTATTTAACAACAATTTCCTCCTGACCCTATTTTCATTAGTTTCTCTCTAAAATTGGCCACATCATCCATATTTTGAAGGGAAAACACTGTTTTGCTACCCAAAAATCCCCCATAAGCCTCTGTCTTGCTGAATTCACCACAAAATCACACAGTGAGCTAAAATTGAGCTCGTTCGGCCTTGCAAACTCCGCAAGAAACCCCAAAAGCTGCCTTTTGCCCATAATTGTAGCCTGTAGTGCCAAAGAAGCCCATAGCTCCAGTTTCTCCAGCTAACTTCAACCAACAGAGCTAAATTGAAGCCAAAAAACCAGTTTCAACGTTGAAAATCTCGGAGAAATCTAAAGAGCCATCATTCTACCCATTTTGCTAGCATAGAGTCAAAAGTTCCAATTTTAAAGGCGACAGAGCTTAGCCATGGAAGGTCCAGTGGCCTTGAACATCACTCCCCTTAATGTACCCCACAAAGAGTTGGAACATTTTCCCTTCGCTGATAGAGACTATCTAATCCAAGACCTAGTAGGCTACCAAAACCATCTTCAAGCAGTTTGTGAGCTCAGAAATAGTTACTTAAATTAAGATGATGTTTATGGAATTTGGGAATCAAATCTACCCAGATACTACCTCCCCTCTGTGAATATATTCCCTAAAATCATTCACCTCTGTTGTGAGAACTATGAGCCAACAAACAGGGCAGTTAAGAGTCCATCTGAGACTACCCTTTTTCATATTACTCCTGACTCTATAAATCATATGCTGAACTTCAAACCAGCCCACCTCCAGTTTCCTCTTACCATGAAGTACTTGTTGGATGAAGGTCCCAAACTCTCCAGCTCAGAGATAACCAGAATTGCCAAGGTGTTCATGAGAGCAGATCGCCAGCCTAAGGAGCCACCTCCTTTTCACTATGCCTCTTTCACTGAAATGGGTAGATTAGTTGCTGATATGATATCTTTTTTGTTGGGGTTCAAGACAAGTGAGCATATTGATGAAACCATACTGGTTATGATGTCTATCTTTACCCCAAGGCAGCCCCCTGCTGTCAAATACAACTGTGCCAAATTTATTGCCAACAAGATACATGATCCATTATTGAGGCTAGATAGAGAGGGAATCTTTAAATATTCCTCCTATATCTATCATCTATTTCTATATTACCAACCAGATATCTTCCAATTCCCCATTAGAAAATTGGACCATAAAGGGGAAAGGAGGTATGTGATTTTTTGGACCCCAATCTTTCATGAAGTCTGCCGCTCTCCCTACTCTTATTGTGAGTTTGCTGATTTATTTTTATACCCAGTCCCTTCTCTCCTGATGAGAACTCCTCCTCCTAGTCTAACACATGATATGCAAAAGCTACTACAGCTCTCCAAAAACTATAAAATAGGTTACTGGTACTTTTACCAGAATCACACTATTATGAGGATATATGGCTGTGAGCTATGCCCCTACAGGTTGCCCAGATATGTGCCTATGAGATTGTTTTCCTTGGAATATTTCAGGCAATTCATCAATTCAGATCTGAGTCACTTCCATAGCACACGGAAAAAGGCTCGATTGAAACTCAGAGACCAGTTAGGCCCCTTTGTTATGAACAAGAAAGAGGGATGGAAGGATGCTGATGAAATATTGGGTCAAACAGTCAGACTCAAGAGAAGCTTTTGGTGGGTACCCTATGACCCATATGGCTTTATCAATGCAAGAAGGGTAAAATATAGGCTGGCACCCTATGAACACTATAGCATCCCTGAGTAGAAAAGTTTTCCAACCAAGATGAGTGGGTGGAGGGCACACTAGTTGAAGAGTTAACTGAGGAAGAGAAAATGGAACAAACCATGAAAAATTTTGAAAAATCTCTTGACTTAGATTCTTTTGCGCAGGTGTCTTTCAAAAAGCCACAACAAACCAGGGAAAGCTCATCAACTACCACAACTGCACAACAGGTTTCCCAGGAAAGGACTACACCAACAACAGGGACAACAAAGGGCAAGGAGTTGGTAGTTGCAGAACAAGAAACAATGGAAGAACAACCTACTACATCAAAAGAGCACAATCAAGGGCAAGTTCACTACAGACACAAGCACTAGAGGTACCAGCACTGTAGACTCCTCTTCCTGAGGAGAGAAGTAAGAAAAGAGACCGAGAATAGACCACACCTGCAAGTGGGTCAACAGAACAGCAAGAGGCCAAGAGGCAAAGGGTAGATCCTCCTGAAGAGGACATTATGGAAGACATCACTGAAAGCACAAGAG
Organism: Pinus taeda; assembly: GCA_000404065.3. NCBI lineage: Eukaryota > Viridiplantae > Streptophyta > Pinopsida > Pinales > Pinaceae > Pinus > Pinus taeda. The sequence continues at coordinate 7,325 of APFE031227533.1, forward strand.
GAGAGAGGGCCATCAACCAACAGACTTCCGCTATCTCTCACAGACAAGAAGGGGAGAGGCAACATGGAATGGAAGTCTCCTCCTCAAGGTCACAAGCCAAGAAATGATCAAACATCAAACAATCATTCATGGAGATTAAGGCTCAAAATGAGTCACTAAGAATTCAGTTATATGATCAATTTCTTAAGATGGCACCCTCCAAACAGCATAGACTAATGGCATCCTATGACATCAAGGAGGAGAAAATGATTTTAATTCATTTCAAGCCCAAGGTTCAGCAACCACAGTTTACAGCTGATTACATAAGGACCAATCTAGAGGTCCTTTCCAAAGACATACACCCAATTGACCAAATAGAGTTGCACAAACAAACAGGTGAAATGGTCTATGCTACATTGGCAGACAAGGCAATGCTGGCCCACTAATTAAAAGAGTCATTGAGTAATACATCTGATCAATTGGATTTGGAGAAGATCTCTTCTCTAGCCTAAGACAACCGAATAAAGACTCTGGAAGAAATAATTGTTGAGTTGGGACATGATCCCAAGGATGCCAAGGGCATCAAAGCATTGATCAAAAAGAAGGAGGAAGATATTCCTACCCGTAGAAAGCAATTGAAGCTGCCTATCACCATGCATCCCCAAACAACAGAACTAGCACAAGAAAAAGCAGAAGAGGATGTCATGGATTTATTGATGAGAATGAATCAAAGGCTAATGCAGACAGAGCAAGAGTTGGAGAAAGCATTGCAAACTAAGCAGGGAGAGTCGACCTCCTAGCCACCCGAGATAGCTCCAACAATTGTCTCTGCTCCCCCCACAGACACAGCAGCAATCCCTCCCACTGAGCCAACATCAACAACAGGTACAACACCTAAAAATGCTACAGTAGTAGAAACAATAGAGCCTGAGACCAGCATGAGGATGGAAGAAATTATGAAGGCAGTGAACGAGTTAGAAGCTCAAATGTCAGAGCTTAAAGAGGCAAAAGAAAGACTAGCCAAGCTAGAAGTGAGCTATGACAAATCAAAAATAGCAGTGGCAAAGAAGACCAGCGAGGTGAAGGCCCTGGAGAACAAGGTGAAATCATTGGAAAAGGATCTCACCTTGCATAAACCTCTGGCAGACATTAAAATGATTTTGTGGACCAAGATTGGCCAGTCCATTACTAACCAATGGCGATCAATTCAGACAATCTATGAACAAATTGAATTGATAGAAAGGGCACAAGAGCAAATTCAAAGGGCCAGGGCATCATTAGGAAATATGCCTGAGCAAGCCAATAGGCTCATCCATCTTTTGAATACCAATACTAAAGAACAACTAGCAGCTTTGGAGATCTCAGACAGGACAGGCACCATTTTGACAGTGAAGAAGGTGCTAACAATGAGAAATTTTAAACAAACTTTGGAAAGGAAGTGTCAAGAGATGCAGATGGACATTAATGCCTTCACAGAGAAATTCACAAATTTGCAGCAGAAGGGTCTACCCAGTTTACTAACAAGCAATCAAAAACTGTTATCACATCAACCATATGCTCACAGGGTAAACATGTATGTAACAAATCAGATCACTGCATCATCCAGCACTTCAGAAGACACTAGACCTCCTTCCGGACAGAGTTTATATGACAAATTGGAAAATTTGTTTTTTATAGAACATGAAATAAATCATCTTTTTGAAGTCAAGCCTAACTTTTACAGGTATACTGAGGCTGATGAAATACTTGTAAAAATACAAAGACATCAGTTGCCTACAGAACAGTGGTGGCAGAGTATGATGGAAGTTTTACCTAGGTAATTTGGATCTTTCTGCCTATGTACACTTGGTCAAATAGCAAGACACATGGCAGATATGAAGGAAGGAGCTCAAGCGAGGATCAAGACACATTGAAGATAAATCAAGCGCAGGTGAAAGGATCAGGACAACAACGCAGGAATGCAAATTAAAGACACAACTACCAACCGAATTCCTGGGTTGAAAAGTCTAAAATATCTCGTTAGATAAAATAGCCAGCATAGCCACAATAACTCCTACCTTTATTTCTATATTTATTTCTCTAACAGAGTAGGTGAAGGAAGTTATTACTTCATATCTTATCCACAAGATATTTTGTAACTCCCTTTTTGTATAAATACCCCCCCCCCAAGGAATGTATTCGGGGTTGGTGATTCTCCTCTTGGACTGCGTTGTAACTCTGATATTTCTTAATACAAAGGCTGTTGAAATAAATTGTTGCTGGACCTTCTGAATGTGGATTTGATGATTCTAGGCTCTGCTACAGAATTCTTGTGTCTTTCTTTGACTCAATAAGTTATTCTAAACTGTGTTTTTGTGTTTTCTATGTTTGCAAATTTCATATATGTTTCATAATCTTAACAACAAGGAAAAAGAATAGCCCATAACTTGTTTAAATACACTCTGTGTTCAATTCCTGCTGTTATTTATGTTTTCCTCAGAACTAGCATAAACAGAAATTCTTAGATGCTTTTGTTTCCACTAATTCTTTCACTTTGAAAATTGCCAAGGAATTCTTAATTGCTCCTTGAAAATATTCATGCACCTTCCCTCTGCCACCATGATAAAGGATTCTTGACTTCCCTTTACTCCCTGGCGCACATCCCATCAATTTCAAGATTTCAATATTGTTCCAAAACTGATTAGCTTGCTCTGTAGTATTGCCCTTTATCACAGAAACACACTCAGCAATCCATCTTCATAGACTCCATTTCCCAATGGAATAAACTCTTTCAGACTTGCATCCTACCTTTGTTTAAAATCACCATCCAAACAAATTTAAAACAAAACTCTGCACATCATAACTAGCATAAAAACTTCAAAAAAAAAGTTAAATTATAAAGAGAGAGCCCTCTCTGGATGCAGTTTGGCTAGAAATTGCATCTAAAAGATTGGTTAGTGGTTACCTCGGCCGTATTCCCTTTTCTCACAAGTTGTGGGGAACAACCTGAGTGATAACATAACATACCCATGAAGATCTATTATTCATAAAGAACATAAGAAGTTTGATAGGGGGAGTAGTTCGACAGGGGGAGTCCCTGAGGACTCCTTTACCATTGATGTCAAAGGGGGAGAGAAGAAGAATATTGCCATCAATAACAAAGGGGGAGATTGTTGATCTAGATTGTCATTGATGTCAATATGGAAATATTCTTGGATACTAAATGATGATATGAAGCCAAGGAGAAGCAGAGTAGATCCATGAAGAAATAGGAGCAAGAAGCCAAGGAGCAAAGCCATCAGGGAAGCCATTGGAAAGACATTGGAAGCCATTGGAAGTCAAGAACATGAGTAGTTAAAGAAGAGCTATTGAAAGAGTTCATCATGAAGCCAAAGCGTAAGTGGAAGTGGTCATTGGAAGCCACGAGAAGCAAAGAGGAACACATCGGCGAAGGTGCATAAATAGAGTTATCAAAGATCACAGGAATATAAGCCACACAAGCAACAGCTATTGGAAGAGTGGAAGAGTGAACAGAAGTCACAGGAGAAAGAACCCAAGGATGAAAGCCATCAGGGAAGCCATCGGAAGTCAAGAATAGGAGCTATCAAAGAAAATCTATAGGAAGTCAAAGAGAAGCATATCAGAAGCAAGAGAAGCAGTTTATCGGAGCATATCCCACATGCCCAAAGGTAAGTGCTAAAGGAAAGAACAACAAGACTTATCGCATATACCCAAGAGTAAGTGCTAAAGGAAGAAAACAGTGAAATCGGAGGAGCTTTGTGGACCCGATGGCTCTGTTACAATACGCCTCTATTTAAATATCGCATCCACTGCATCACGAGTCTTGAAGCATTGTTGTTACCCTGAAACCCCTGATTGCGATTTGATATGCGGACCAAACCGCTCCATTAGAATACATTGTTATGTTATATCACGTCCGCCTTATCGGAACTTTCGTGTCGCAAGTTATGAAGGCTTGTCACATTGAATCCCCCGACTGCGATATAAGGTTGTGGACCCAACGGGTTTCTTAACAATTTGCTTAAGATCATATCACATCGCCCATATCACAAGTCTTATAGGGTTGTCATGGTAAAACCTCCAATCGTGTTATTATTACGGACCCGATTGCTTCATTATAACACGCCCTATTGTAATATCGCATCCGCTGTATCAAAACCTTCACATCGCAAGTCTTAAAGTAATGTCACACTAAAACTGCAATTGCAATAAGACTTGTGGGCCTGACAGACTGCCGATTGCAATGGAGTTATGGACCCGATGGATATATTGACGATTGTTTAATATTATATCACGCCCATTTCATCGGCAGTATGAATATCGTCCATGTTACATCGATGATGTTAAGAGTTGCGATTACAAGACCTCCGAAAGTTGTGACTGCGATTGATGACGTGGATGTGGGACCTCATTGGTTATGGTCTCTCCTATGAAATCCTTCGTAAATAATAAGTATATTGGATGAATATTAAAAAAGGGCCTCTCTGATATAATTTTAATATGCAACATCATAAGTTGGCCTCTCTTCCAAATGAATGTGTCTTTTGAGTATTGGTGAACTCGATGAGACAGAGGAAGCCGAAGATCAGGAAATCAAAGGTCGAGCGAGCAAAGAAGGAAGCCGAAAGGTCCGGGAGAAGAAGAAGTGGAAGTTGAAGGTTGAGCGAGCGAAGAAGGAAGTCGAAAGGTTGAGTGAGCGAAGAAGGAAGCTGAAAGGTCCAACAGAAGAAGATGGAAGCCGAAGGTCGAATAGTTGGTTGACTGGGTTATTTATTGAAATGATTGGACCTGTGTTTCAAACTGATTTCAAATAACAGTTCAAAAGAATGCTCTGCGGATCTAAGAAGATTATCTGAGTATGAACAGGGCAAGGTTGTTTTTTAATTGAATGCACAATATGAAACTGCGACAGTCACTTCTCTGAAGAAGTCATTCTTGAAGCAGTTACTCCTGAAGCCTCACTCCCGAAGCAGTTATTGTGACAGTAAGAACATAGGGTCGAAACGGAGTTGTTTTGAAAAGACATTGAGGCCTATTGTAGATATCTTGTTGATAAGTATCAGCAGATCTTGAACATCACGATTCATTATTGAAATCATCATGAGGTAAACTTTGCGGACTTTGTTGGGCAATATGAAGAATTGTGAAGATTCCTTCATATGAAGATGGATTGTCATTGATGTAGCATTGAAGTTGTAGATTGACTATACACAGTGAAGAAGATTTTGAGAGCAGTGTAATACAATCAAAACATCTCTTGACAAAGCAAAACTATAGGGTCGGAGCCCTTGGGGTTGGTGCCTCAGAATTGGAAGGATTGGTGTCCTTGGAGTTGGTGCTCCTAAATCCAAGGTTGGTGCCTTGGAGGTTGGAGCCTCACAAAAAGTCCAAGTTGGTGCTTGGCAACAGATTGGAGCCTTATATATATATATATATATATTATATATATATATATATAAACTTATATATATATATAATAATATATATTGATATTGATATTGTATCTGATTTATTGTAAAGATTATATTAATAAAAGCATTTATTCCTATTGTTCATTTTGTGTTCTAAATATAAATGATTTAATTGGTAAAAATAACAATTGAAAAGGAATATTGATTCACCCCCCCTCTTGGTATTTCCAACAATTTTTATGGCTAATAACCTCACCCACCCTCATCATACTTCTTCTGGTGAATGAAGTAATATTCCCGACACCTTCCCTTCTCATATTCCCGAGTTTGGCGGATCTTCCCAACCCAGTATTGGACAAATTTGTGAAATCTCTTATGAGGAGATCCGGGCCATCCAACCTATAACCCATAAGTTTTCAAAGGTTATTGGATTGATCCGTGTAGTACACAATCTTCCTTATTTTCCAAAGAAGAACGTAACCACTCCTACTGGGATAGTGGTTTCTACAGTCGAAGATTTGGTTCTTGCCACCCTTGAAGAGCTAGTAGAGACTATGGAAAACGTAGATAAATCATAACAACCTCCATATTTTAACAGTGGTGATGAAAAATGCGTTGTACTCTCAGATGACACTTTCCAAGGGTTAGGAGGTTATGAAGAGGAGGAAGAAGATCCATCAGATTCTGATGACGTAGAGGAGCACAAATATGAAGATATGGCGGACCAAGATCTAGATTGGATGTATCAGGGCCCATATGCTCTCTAGGGTGTTTTACACAAGATGTAGAGGCACCCAAAGAAACGGTTAATGAAGTATGACCCTAACAAAGAAGTGAAAGCAGAGGACCATTTGGAAAACTTCCATGTACATTTGTAAATGCTTGAGGTACATTACGATGATGTTTCATGTAGACTTTTCCCTTGTACCTTAGATGGTAGAGCATTTGTATGGTACTGTAGTCTTCCTCCAAACTCAATCCATAATTGGAAGGGGTTTGAAAGGTTGTTCCTTGAAAAGTTTGTCGATGATAAAACCCTTGCCATATTATTGAAAGAGTTGAGTAATTTGAAGATGGAGAAGAAAGAGAAAGTTAAATATTTTAACCAAAGGTTTAATCGCATATTGAAAAAATTTCCTGCAAATACAAAACCTCATGACTCCATCACCATTTATTACTACAATTTTTCCTTACCACCAAGCATCACATACTTTGTGATTAGAACTACCAAAGAAATTATGGGAGAAAATTACAAAGAAGTTATTGCATTTGAAACAACTCTTGCGTAATTGTAGTGATTTTTGACGATGAACCATCAAAAGACTCCAAAGACATAGGAAAAAGGTCTTATGTCGCGTCAAATAAGGCCAAGGATAAATTAGCTACCAATCTTGAAAGCTTGACTTGGACCATTAAGTCTTTGTCCACTAAGTTGGCAAAGTTAAAACAAAGGCCAGTGAGACCATCGTAAGCAATAAGCCCCCTGAATTCAACTTCGTGTCGAACGTTGAAAGCATGGGCATGGACCAATATTTTTCATTTCATCAAGAGTATCATTTGGAAAAGACATGTCCGCAATAGAATCACAGCATGAACGCTCTTTCTCTACACATCATTGATACAGTACTTTCAGATGATCAGACTGAGTCGATGGAAAAGAAGGAAGAAACGGTTGTAGCTGAAGAAACTACGAATGTTGCACATGCAGTGAATACATTAAGTTGTGTTTATGCAGATGAAAAGCAAAATGTTGAATAACTGCCATTGAATGAGGATTGAGCTCAAAACCAGAATTGTTGATATAAGTTGAGAAGCCAAGGGTCGGTCTTCGAACAAGAGTTGACGGGGCAGAAATTGAAAAAACAGTTGTTAAGGAAGATCACACGACTGTCAACACTTAGAGAAAGTAAGGAAACACTGCTTTAGTGAAAAAAGATTTCCGCTAATAATAAAAGAAAGCCTACCATTCCGGAAGTATCAAATAAGGTTACTCCTTAAGACACTTTGAAATTGCCCATTGTGCTTGATTATAACATAATCGAAGACATGAAGAAAGTTTGCGGTAATATTTCACTCTTTGAACTTACAAGAATCGCGAGCCAGAAGGAACTACTTGTCCACACTCTTGAACAACCTACCTCAAGAAACAACGCTTCTTTGCAGAAGGGATCTGGTAAGTCTTTTGTTCCCCTGGAATCTTTTCTTAATGCATCAACATTAAATGCTAACACACTCTACCCTATGTTTTTATTAACATTAGAAATTTTTAATTACAATGTACACAATTGTTTAGTCGACTCTGGTGCGTATGTAAATGCAACGCCACTATTTGTAGCTAAGAAAATCAATGCAAAATGGGATAAGACAAATGCACAAATCATTCAGTTGGATAGGACTCTTGTCCATGCTATTGGGGAACTTAGAAATGTGCTTATTCATCTATCATCCGACCAATGAATTCACCAATATATAAACATAGTAATTGTAGACATCTCGAAAGCATACAGTGTATTTCTGAATAGATACTAGTCCAACAAATTACAGGGGTATTTTGCTACTGATTGGTCACATATATTGCTTCTGTACAAGGGAAAAACAACCAAATCTGGGTAGATTCAAAACCTTACATGAAGCACACTATCACACCCTTCGAGGGGAAAAATGAGCCAGTTGCTTTAGCAAATCTAATCTTTGGTAATTGCTTCTTGAAGACTAACCTAGGGTGCTACCTGGCTCAGCCTTCCCTAGTCGCACCAGGCACACAGTTGGAACTCCTTCCTAGTCCAACTAGCACAAATGAACTACCTAGCTCAACCTTCCCTAGTCGCACCAGGCACACAGTTGGAACTCCTTCCTAGTCCAACTAGCACAAATGAACTACCTGGCTCAGCCTTCCCTAGTCGCACCAGGCACACAGTTGGAACTCCTTCCTAGTCCAACTAGCGCAAATGAACTTTGTATAGTAGATAGTAGTAGTGTTGGTACTAGTGTAGGGCGTAGCTCTTGTACATATGATGTTTGGACTTTTTTTACGGTTCAAAGACAAAGGAGGGCTTTGAAGCTGGTTGTGTTTTACTAGAACCGTGACAAAGAAAAAAACCTAATCTCAAGCCGCTTGGAATTTGAGTGCACTAATAACACGAAGGAATACTAAGCACTCATCCTGGGCTTACAGAAGACCATTGACCTCAATTTTAGAGTTCTTGAAGCAATATGTGATTAAGAGATTTTCATGCGATAGGTACATAATAATATACATTGTGTATTGCCTAATTTGAAAAGCTATCAACAAGAGGTATGGCATTTAATTTATCAATTCCAAGCTTTTAACATTATATTTGTTCCTAGAATGCGTAACATAGCTGCGAATGCATTAGAAAGTGCTGCTACTAGGTTGTCACTACTTAGGGATGTTTTTTTTGTTGAAATTCTTTATAAACCTTTTGTCCCTAATAATATCACTAATTTACACGCTTTTAATGATGAAAAACAAATAATACATTTCACGGCGAACACTAATGTATTCAAAGATGCAGCCATTGATGAAGACGAGCACGAAAAAGCATTGCAAGATGCAGCTTGCACGAGCAAGGAGAACCCCATGTCGAAGGGCACGGTATCATTAGAGAGTTGTATGACTGGCAAAATCACTTTAGAGGACAATTCAATGTCAAAACCCATAGTTCAACGTTGTCGCATGAGCAAATCAATCTTGGAACCGAAAAGGATCCGAAGTTTATTAATCTTTGTACTTGTTGCACACCATAAGAGCGACAAGCCTTCATCCACATATTCAAGCAGTGTCGAGATGTTTTCTCATGGACATATGATCAGCTCGAAACTTATGACATGCAAATAATCCAACACATTATCCCAATAAAGGAAGGGGCCAAGCCTTTTCAGCAAAAGTTGTGAAAGGTACATCTAGCATGAGCCCCTAACTCAAAAGGAGTTAAGGAAGTTGTTGGATGCTTAGATCATTTACAAGGTGCCACATTCAACCTGAGTATCTAATCTAGTCCCAGTGAGGAGGAAGTTCGGGGAAATACGTTTGTGCATAGATTTATGAAATCTCAATTGCACCTCAGATAAAGACAACTACCCTGTGCCATCTATGGAACAAATATTGTAGACAATATCGGGGTCATAAATGTTCTCTTTTCTTCATCGTTATTCTAGATAAAAACAAGTTATGTTCTCGGAGCCTGACAGGCTTAAGACTACCTTTCAAACGAAGTGGTGAATGTTCGCATTTAGAAGAATGACTTTTGGGCTAGTTAATGTTGGTGTGACCTTTCAATGTGTGCGATGGACATCATATTTCATGAATTGATTGGTTAGAGCATAGTGTATTTTGATTATGTCATGGTTATTTCAAAGAAGAGATCCAACCACCTATGCCACTTGAAGCAAATCTTAGAGTGATGTTGAAAATATGAGATATCTCTTAATCCCAAAAAGAAAATTTTTGCAATGTCCAAGGGAAACCTCTTGGGCCATATCATCGCAAAGAGTGGGATCAAAGTGGAGCCTAATAGGGTCAGAGCTATTATGTAGATTCCCTCCCTAGTGAACAAGAAATCCATGCACTCCTTCCTAGGGAAGATCAACTTTCTCCGCAAGTTCATCTTTGATTACGCTCAAATTGTCAAACCTATATAGGAGATGGTAAAGAAGGATGCAATATACAAGTGGGTTAAAAGGGAAAATGATGCATTTTCCTGTATTAAGCAAGCTATTATAGAAGCACCAGCCTTATACAACCCAAATTTCAACAAATATTTTATGCTATGTACCTTCGCTTTTGACACTTCTCTTGCCATTGTGCTTATGCCGAAAGATATTCAAAATAATGAGAAACCAATATCTTTTATGAGTGCTAGCCTACAAGGACCTGAACTTAACTATCCCACCATTAATAAGCAGGCATATGTAGTCTATAAGGCGGTAAAGAACTTCCAGCCCTATCTCTTGAAGAATCATTGTATTATCTTTGTCCCACACCCAGTAGTCATATTGTTGTTTGTCCAACAAGAGTTGGGTGATAGAAGAGCGAAGTGGATGACTGGTTTACAAGAGTATGATCTAGAATTTAAACCACTTCACGCCATCAAGGGCCATGATCATTGATCTATTCATCATTGTGATTCCTCTTATATCGGGTCTCCTCCCATCAGTGAAATTTCACAAAGAGAAGGGATCCTTAGCTAAGGTGACAATGGGTTATCGCTCCATTGTTTCCCCTTGACCTAGTAGTCTCTCTATAGGATCCCTTCCTAGGACCCATGCTAGGTAGAGCAGTAACAAGATCAAAACCCTAAATTTAGAAGGGAATCCCCATATGAAATATCAATTTTCGCTTGATTAACAAGCTCGATTCACTTAGATTCACAAAAGATTAATGTTACCTGATGGTAAAGATGTGACACTGGACATTAAGTGTGATTGGTAGGTGGTTTCATCATGGTTTGGGCAAATTAATTGGGGCCTAAGTCCACTAGAGGAGCATATGAAACCCTATAGGTGAAGCTTTGAGATCCATGAGATTCTTGACAATTGTAGAGAATCATTCCATTCCATGGGAACCTTCAATACCACAATAGTGTGTACTTTTCTCCACATTATTTGTGAGATGATGCACTTTGGCTAGCATGCCCCAGCTGACTTAGTAGTGCGTTGATGGTTTGGTAAATAATCTTAGGGTCAAATGAGGTTTTCTCACCCTTTGAGACATGGGAAGGCTAGCACCATATTCTGAGCCCTCTATGTTGGAGTAGAGCCAATATATTTGATAACCAGGAGATGCTTGAGACCCATTTTGTTCCCCAAACACAAAATTGGGGTCCATGTGATGATTTGCATGGATGCCTAGGGGTCAACCCCTAGAGGATGAATTTAGAAACCCCTTGAGTTAGTTTGGCATCAAGGGATCTCAACGCATGCCTCCATGAGGCCCACACAGCGATGACATTAACATTTAGACCCTATTGTGGATTAAATTTTATGATTTCACATTGGCTATGTGGTTGGATTGTAATCACACTTAGTTTTTTTCCCATGATTTGACAACTAAGAGGGGCTTTAGGCTAAAATTAGAATTGATTAGAAATGTATAGATAGAAGAGACCTCATTTGAGTCTCTCATCATCATCACACTTGGACTTCGACCTCTTAGAGGAATTTTTCACTTGTTCATTCTTGGCTATTGGAGATCTATTGGATGCACATTCATATCTGGAAGCTATTTTTTATTGTATTTGGAGCTACTTCTTTGGATAAAGGATGGATATACCACATGTTGGTCGGAATTGCTTACTGTTGAATATTTTCTATCATGAAATTATCTAATGTGTGGAATTATTGTTTCTAGGTTATGCTATTTTGTGCCCTAATCATTGAAAAATAATTTATTGTACAATTTGTAATGAATATTCCTAGTGGAGGAAATCATTAATCTCTTGATCAAACTCCATTTTCTTTTGAAGTGGGTAAATGATAAAATTTGATACCTAGGGTTGTTAAAATTTCTGTTTTCCCACCCTGGCTTTTAGTTTCTCCTTATTTCTCCCATGTAGTTAAATGCCCTTTCCCATAACCATATATTCAACAATGCTAAAAATATAAATTTGCTGAAAACACAAATTCTGGAAAATTTACAGAATGCTGGAAATTGCAGAAATAAAAATCAGCAATAATAAACAGCCATTAAAACACTGATATTTTTGTAACGTGACCTGAAAAACCCCCTACAACCTGGGGAAAACCAGTTTGAGAGTTTTTTTTTTTAAAAAAAAAAAAAAAAAAAAAAAAAAAAAAAAAAGAAAAAAGAAGAAAAAAGAAGAAGAAGAAGAAGAAGAAGAAGAAGAAGAAGCCTTTTTGTTGACACCTAATCCGAAACGGATGGGTGAACTGGACAGTCATCTAGAAGATGAACTGATCCGCCTGTATTTATGTATATAAATATATGTCAGCTAATGAATAATATCAATCAGTTTCTCTCGCTCAGTCATTCTCGAGTTACCCTGGCCTGACATGGTATCAGAGCACAGGTCCCAGAAATAGTTGTAACTCCTGCCTGAGCTGCTCAGTCTCTGACATCCCTGGAATACCTGGACCCTGGCGCTGCCTGAAGACTGCCGCTACCTACATTGAAACGCCTTGAATTAGGTAACGTATGACTGTTATGAAGGAATTTTTTCAGCTGTTATGAAACGCCTTGATCTGAGCCGTCATTGATAAATCCCGAACGGATGCATTCACTGTCCTCTTATGTGATTGCCTGCTGCGTGGAGTTGGATAGCCGATATAAGTTTTGTTTGAAATGCCTTGAATTAGCTGATTTAAGTCTGATTATTGTCCATAAACTGGTGGTGCGTTTGCCATAAGTTTGCCATTGTGGAGATGCCAACGGTGCTGGTGCGATTTGCCATTGTGGAGATGCCCTAGTGCTGGTGCGTTTGCCATCGGAGTTGCCAACGGTGTGGTGCCATTCAAACGAACTGCGTTTGCCATTCAAACTAATGGTGTTTGCCAGTCAAACAAACTGCATTTGCCATTCAAACAAACTGCGTTTGCCATTCAAACGAACGGTGTTTGCCATTCAAACGAACTGTGTTTGCCATTCAAACGAACAGTGTGGTGCCTCCAGAGTGAACTGCGGACCATTCGCTTGTAAAACAGTTTTTTTAAATCGATTTTGATGTAAAACAGTGTAGAAAGGATTTTTTTTATGTAAAACAGTTTTTTGAAATCGATTTTGATATAAAACAGTTTGTTGAAAGACTGTCGCTGCTTGTTGAAAGACTGCCGCTGATGTAAAATAGTGTAGAAAGGATTTTTTGTGATGTAAAACAGTTTGTTGAAAGAAAGAAACCGTGGCCTGAGGACGCCCATTTGTAAAACGCATATTGTATTGGTTAAGAGGATTGATGGTTTCATTTTATTTACATTCATGACTACCGTATGAAATCTTGTCGAAATATGGTTAGCCATCTGATACATATAGCAGAACTGTGAATATTAGTGTTATATATATCTTTGACAACAATATATTACAGTGAAGCGCTCTTTTCCAGTAGCAGAACTTTGAATATTGGGGTTATATATTACAGTGAAGCGCCCTTTTGCAGAGATATATGTAGCAGAATTTAATGATTTTTTCTCCATAGTAAAATCATTTTTTCAAAGCAGCAGAAGTTTTTTAAGAGTATTTTTTTTCCATCAGAAGTATATATCAGCAAAAGTTTTTTTTCTCAGCAGAAGTAACCTTTACATAATGCATTCAATCATCTCTATGATAGGAATAGTTCTCACTGGCAAGGAGAACTATCCTGACTGGTCCCGGATGGTACAGCACACCCTCATTTTCAATGAGCTGTGGAAAGGAGTGCGTGTCGGAGAAGGTGACAATGACCCAGAAAAGCCTACATCAGACAAAGAGCTTGCCATCTGGGAAAACAAGAACAGCAAAGCGTATGCATTAATAGCAGCGTCTGTAAATAAGGAGGTGAGTCGTCACCTTACAACATGTTCAATTGCCTTTGAAGCTTTACAAAAACTGAAAGAGCTCTATGACTCACATTCTGCACTTGAAGTCGTCCAACTTATGATTAAACTCTTCACTCTTGAACTGCAAAATAATTACCCTCTTGCTCTTGCATCTGAAATAAAATCTATAGTGCATGATATCAAATCCACTAAAGTTGAGCTAGATATATCTCTTATTGCTTTTCTCAAGGCACTGTATCCTACATACTCCAATTATCTTGAGTCTTTGCAAGCAAACGGAAATCTCAAGGATATAACCTTTGACTCTCTTGTGAAAAAGTTTGCTGAAAGGGAAAAAGCCTTTGGAAAGAAGACAGTCCTTGAATCTTCTGAAGAGACTGTATGCATGGCTAATAAAGAAAAATATCCTGCTCAAGATTCTACAAGAGGAAGAGGTGGACGAAGAGGAAGAGGAAGATACTTCGGAGGCAGGGGGGGCAGACATCCTCAAGGAGAAAAAGCAGATTTACATTGTATTCGCTGCAAAAGAAATGGATCACATGATGCCTCTACATGCAAGCTACCATGGGACAAAATTGAGCAGAGAAGAAGCCAACAGAAAGGTAAAAATGATGATACAGACAAAGGTAAAGCACCTGAATCCGCTCACTATATTGAGGCACAATGTAACATTGGAGTAAATGAAGATTTGGTTAACACTTCACTTGCTTCCTGGAAAAATGACTGGCTGCTTGATTCAGGAGCAACCTGCCATATGACTCATAGAAAAGACTTTTTTGAAGATTTCACTGACAATGTTGATGGAGTAGTTTACTTTGCAGATCAGTCAAAAATCAAGCCAACAGGGCTTGGCACAATCAGGCTTAAACTGCCTGGTCTCCCAGACTTTCTTCTTGATCATGTTTTATATCTCCCATAGCTAAAGAGAAACTTGCTGTCCTTGGTCCACATCCGCCAGCAAGGTCACTCCATTCATATGTTTGATGGCAAGCTTGAGGTGAGAAAATCATCTGATCACTCACTTGTCATTAGGGGAATAGAAGAAGAAAGACTTCTCAAACTGCAAGGAACATCTGCTCATAAACAAC
>APFE031227544.1:0-26546 GCA_000404065.3 Pinus taeda
AACCTCCTTCACTTTTTACACAGGTGTCATGGTTTTAGAGAAATGTCAAAAATACAATCGCCTCGGGAGAATTGATGCACTTCTGAAGTGACTTTGGGAAAATCAAGTTTTCTCCTAGCTTGGTTGGCCAAATAACTTTCTTGATGAGTCAAAGTATAACTAGACAGAAATATATTTCCAATGAGCTATCATTAGCTCAATTTGGAATTGAGGAAAGCATTCAAAGGTTGACTGCAACAATACTCTGCCTTGAGGCAGCCTCATTTGGCACATTTTGACCAGTCTTGGGAGATTTGATTTTTGACAAGGAAAATGAACTCCAAATTGAAACGTTCTAGCTGCAGTAGAAAGTAGACTTAGAGGCCTTTCCAACGAGCTATTCTGCGCCCGTTTTTGACACCAGGAAGGCCTCCAAACGCCTCTTACAAAATGCGCTACGCGTTGAGTTTGTGTGCTGCTCATACAAGGTGTGCGCTGCGCATTGGGCCTCACTGGCTAGTGTAAATTAACAAAGGCACTATGCATATAGAGGTGCGTTGCGCGTTGGGTTTGTGCGCTACACACTGGGTTACAGCACCAAGAAAACTTTGTTCATGCGACCAGATCATACCAAATCCACTCCAAAACTTGCAAGTAGGTATTTCATTGCTGCTCAGTCAATGTTTGAAGTGTGTTTCAAGATGGGAAAGTTGATGTATTGGGTCTTGAAAAATGAAACCCTATGTTCATGTCAAAATCATTCCTTAAGGTTTTTTAAAAGACATTTGGGTGGCTTGGTGAAGATTTTCCCATTCTCCATTGGTGAAATACAGTCCCATACTCATTTGTAAAGTTTTAGCCAACATTGCAAAGGGTGCACATTACACTTTTTGCTCATTTGTCAAATTCCCTTGTGATCAAAGCAGTGAGTATTTTATGCCAATCTACTTAAACAGAGCTATTACCACTGTGGCTTGTTTCCTATGATGCTTTGGTACACATGTAACATGTTTAGGTTTTGAGCATACATTGAACTTTTGATTTCACTACACCTATATCAACATACATATTGCAGACATCTTGTTTTCAAAGCCATGTCAGACACAAATTCAGTTTATAAGCTAGAGGTAGAGGCTAACCGAGAGTTTTGGCTTAAGAGGGTCAACATCCACTTAGAGAAATTGTTGGCGAAGGCAAACAGAGATAAGGACATGCTTCATCATATGAAAACTCACTATTGGGCTCGCATGCATGTTTGCAAAGCGAAAATGAAGATCCTAAAGAGGCGATTGAGCAAGGCACTAAAACAGCGAAAAAAGCCCAATCCACTCCAAATTTTGGCCGAGGCTTCATTGGCGGGGCGTAATACATGATAGAGGGTCTTCACTCCAAATTTGAGCAAATTCGGAGAAATTTTTGTCATTTTGAAAATTTTGGCTTGCAAAACAGGTTTTTTGGTTCAACGCGTAGCGCGCCACGCGCGACCCATAAGATTGGGAGGTCAAAATCACAAATGGCTTGTAGTTTTGGATTTGTCATGAAGAATTACACATGCTCAGCTATTGCCGAAGCATTTCATCAAGATATGGATGGTCAAAAGGCCCAAAAACACCATGAAAACCACCTTGCTGTCACCTTTTGCCATAGCAGGAAGTACCTCTGGGAGAATTCGGTATGGCTGTAATCGTAGGTAAACCATGTCCCCTACCTCGAACTGTCTCTCCACCCGACCCCTGTCGGCATACAACTTCTGCTGGTTCTGCGCTGTAGCCATGTTATCCTTGAGAGCTCGAAGAATATCCTGACTCTCTTGGATCCAAGTCTTGGCTCTAGGAGCCTTGTTATCACCAAACTTATTTCTACTATATATATTTTTCAAATATTCTCCTCTTATTCTTTTTTTTGTTCGCTCTTTTAATAAAAAATATTATAAAATAACAATTTATATATATTATAAAATGATAACTATATAAAATTTATATATACTTTTTTGAGACCAACTTTTCCTTTTATATCTAACTATATAAGGCTTATATAATATCCTTTTTTTATGATTATAATAATATTTTTTTCTCGGAAAATTTGGATGAGACGTGAGTCTTGGTACGGTCACAATCTTTAGATTTGAACGATTAAAGTTATTTAGATCAAACCTTTTTTCTCCAATGTTATCGAAATATCTTTTACTTTTAAAATACCATGGGTTATTACCATGGGTTGTTTTTAAAATCTCCTGTAAAGGTAATATTTACTTTTCACGTAAGAGCTTTTGTATCCTTCTTTTTCTTTAACTTTTAAAATACCATGGGTTGTTTTAAAAACCTCCGTTAAAAAGTAAAATGTATTCCTTTCGTTTTTTTTTTTTTTACTTTTTAAAAAACAATGGGCAATTACCATGGGTTGTTTCCAAAACCTCGGTTAATGTTCTCCATGTATAATGTAAAACTTACCACTGGTTTCTAATACCATGAGCTTCTCCACGTAAAAAGTCTTAAATACACTTGAAAAGGTTCCCGCATATCTTTATTATGCACTTTTTATCAATAATGTAAAACCTTTTTTTATATATATATTTTTTCACTTTTTTTGTTTGTTAAGAAATATATTATTTCATTCCTCTTCTTCCTTTTTTGTTTTTTTGTTTTGTTTTGGTTTTTGTTTTTTGTTTTTACCCTTCTCCTTTATTCTTTATTATATTTTTTAGTAGCAAATGGCCAAAGACTAAAAATGGAGAATCTCCATATATAGCGAAACGCTTCAATTATGACAGCAACAAGGTTGCTTCAATTATGAGAGCAACAAGGTTGATGATAGGTTGATAGCCAAAGGCCTAGTGATCAGCCAAACGTGACTCTGATACCAAATGAAGCGAACAAAGTTCCTTCTATAAATTAATTACTCCAACAGATTTGGAATATCAAATTATCCATTTAGGATATAAATATTATATTAAATATATGAATAAGAATAAGAATGAATGATTTACAATGAGAACAAGCAGCTTGCTTATATATCACGCAAGTGTCTCTTCATGAAGAGTCATGTCCTATTAGCTTAACTTAACTATTATTTATGATTATTATCTTTTACATTATATTTATATTATTTATATATTTTATTCGTTACATTCTTCTTCAGCTCCCTCTTGACATTGTCCTCAATCTGTACTCGTCCTGGATTCCCCTTCGGAGGTGGAATCCTCACATCCTTCTCCTTAGACTGAAAAGGTTGTCTTTGGGGGTAAGGTGTCCGAGTCCTGGGTAAGACATCCTGTAAGTCCCGGGTCCTGCTGATAGCGTCCTGGAGCGTCCTCCAAAACGCTGCTAAAATTGCTGCTAGAATGCTGATAAAACTACTGCTGAAATGCCAAAGGAAATACCTTGCCCGAGTAGGCACTTGAAGTCCCCCAGGGCTAAGAGTGAGATCTCCGAACGGAGACACTCAATGCACTAAACAATGCTGCAGATTAGCTAAACAGCCAGCGTGCTCAGAAGTCGAAACGATTAGCTCAAAATGCACATAACTGAATGATCCAAAATGAGGGGGCTCCTCTCTATTTTATAGCCTCTTCCTCTCACAATCCCTAGGCTCACTTCCTCTTGCGTGATTCCCCTCATGCCACGTGTTTCTTCCCTCCTGCGCAGTCCCTCCATGTGCCTGCGTGGGCCCCATTCCTGCGTACCCCTTTGGCCCCCTTGGCTCCCCTTTAAGTCACAACGTTGTGCTACTAGGAAGTGACTTTTTATTCTAAAAGTGAGTTATGTCCCTCGTCCTCACTTTTTTATTTACAAATAATTATAGAAGGCAAAAAATTGGACAAAATCGAATATTCCAATTAGCCATGGCTAATTAGGAATATTACAGTAAATGGGGTAATTAGTGTGATCACATCTCTACCTAAGGAGTAATACCAATTTCGTGGAAAGTTGTAAATGAATCTTGTAGTAGGGGGCTTGAACCACAAGCAATTGCAGTCATTTAAATTATAGCTATAATGGGTGTTATAGTAGAAGAGCTATGCAACAGGGTAAGAGTTGAATAGGTTACATTAACACAAAGATAATTCAGCAGCGTTAAAACATGTTGCAATTCCTGAGCATGAAAGAAAATCACATGTGCCAAAGTTGGCTCCAAGAATGAAGACAAGTCAGCCCTAAAGTTGGCCTTGTTTTTTAGCATCTAGACTAATATAAATAAGGGTCAGTTCGACCTAATTTGACTTGAACTCATCCAAGACAAAGAATGGAAGAACTCGGGCAAGAAGGAAAGAAGTAATTTCGACCTGTGGTGAAGAAAAAGATGGTTCATTCCTCATGAACCTGGGAACAAAGTGAAGGAGCATCTCTTGATAAGTTTAGAGAGTTATTTGGAGCAAAATTGCATGCACATTCTTGATGCCTTTTGAGTAGTCTTAAAGTTTCCTTTGAAGCATGCCTAGATCATATCGTTGAAATGTCTTGGCTGCAGATCTTAAAATATTCTTGACCAATCTCTTGAAGTCATTATGGAGCAGCATTGAAGCCTTTTTGATAAGTCATCTTGATACAACCTTGAAGTCACGTTGGAACAATTCTTTGAAAAAACCCATAACCAAACATTGAAAATACTTTTGAAGTATTCCTAGAGCAAGTCTTGGAGAGACTTTGTATTAACCTTCGAAGTGACCTTTGGAATATTCATGAGGTAGTTCTTGGAGTGATTATAGATCAATATTTGAAGTAATTTTTGAAGAATTTTTGGAGCAGAAATAGAAGAGATCTTGAAGGAGCCTCTTGATGACATTTAGGAGCAATTTTTGGAAACTTCCCAGAGCAGTCTTAGAGACCCTTTTTTGAAGAAGACTTGAAGGGGAATTTGGATTCTTCCTTGTTATATACCTAGGAAAATTGGAGGATATATTGAGCAGATCATTTAAGACTTGTGAACCAATTGTTTAGAGCATATTTGAAGAGTCTTGGAGCACAACCCACCCCAGATAGATGAGAGCACAACCTTCAACACGATGGTAACAACGCTTGCAAAACAACCCCAGAAAAGAGATTTCAATGTAAAGTTTGTAAAGAAAACAAAATATATCCCATCAGTTGAGATTTCAATGGGTGTGAGAAGAGCCTCAGTAGCCTTCTCAGAGCATGCCCTAATAGAGAAGTTCACTAGGATGTGACCATCCCGAAAATCTATGGAAATATGGATCAAAAAAACCTGGAGATCAATCATGACTGGTAATATCAAGTTATATGCATGTGGTAATGGATCTTTTGCCTTTCTATTTGAGAGCAAAGAAGACAAAGTTATAATTTTTAGAAATGGACCCTACTTCATAAATAGAGGGATGTATCTCAATAAGTGTACTATGGAATTTAATCCAAATGAAAACATCCTAGCTTCAATCCCATTTTGGGTAAAACATCCCAGACTTCCTTTATCTTGCTGGAGTGACGACTACGTGAGGGTAATCGACAATGAAGTTGGAAAATACATCGATCGGCTAGAACAAAAGGATCATAGTTTGCATGCAGGAAAATATGCATGGAGGTTGATTTCGAAAAAGGATTTCCATCAAAGATTAACTTAACTTTAGGGGAATGGACCCGTTTCCAATCGTCGGATTACGAACAAATCCCTTTCAAATGTCGATATTGTCATGAGTATGGGAACTTTGCAAGAGACTGTAAAGAGTCCCCTCCTAAAAATGTGTTGGACGAGAAAGTGAATCAATGGCATACTCAAAAGAAGGGTAGAAATAAGAACAAAGTAAGACCAACACAAAGAAAAACGGTAAGGAAAAGAGTGAGACAGCAACATCTGAAAATTTCTTTGAAATATTGCAGAACCATGAAGGAATGAGGACACAGAACCTGAAAATAACGAGCAAGACCCAAAGCCATATGAGAACTAGGTAGAAGAGGCAGGGGGAAGAGGAGAATAAAAGTCATCAGAATGAAGCTGAAAAACAAGGTCAAAGAAATAATACCTGAAAGAAAATTTATTCAGATGTCTAATTTATTTATAAAACTATTTAATCATCATAAAAATCTACTCAAATTGAGAGGTCCAATGTCACTATTTTTTATACCATTTTAAAATGTCACATTGACTTAATGCACATTTTTTTTTCTATGCAAATATAGTCAAGGTCTAATTAATTATGTACAATCAAATATTATATATATCGCAAAGATTGCTCTGTCAACTTTATAGTTTTATTTCGAGTTTTATGATATTATGTTCAAGTTGTGGCGTGAGCTAAAGTTGCAATTTTATTATTATTGTCATGTACTATTAAAAACTAAGCAAAAAATAAAGAGTTGTTAGCTAACCTCTGATAGGTCAATTATTTAAGAGACTAATGTGACTCATCGTCAACATTAGTCACAAATAGTTCTTAATAAGGTCAAGTTGGTGTGACCTGTCATGAGCATTAGTCACAAAGACTTCTTAATAAGGTCAAGCTAGTGTGACCCGTTGTGCTCTGGCAGCGTCATTATAGGTTATTTTATAAAGTCAAGTTGTAGAATTGTCTACTAAAGACATTCTGTACTCAAAATGTTATCCTAGATAACTGGTGAATATTGTGGAAGGCCATATATTCAACTAATGGTGGCATCTCCATAGGATGGTTCAATATCGAAACGGACCAGTTGTGCTCTGGGAGGTTGAGAAGCATCAATTTTGCAAAGCATGTCAACAATGGTTTGAAGCGGTTATGTCTTAAATGGATCAAGTGGGGAGCTCGAAAAAGTGGTGAAGAAAAGAGTTGAAACCTTGAGATTTCAGAATGAATATGAGTGTTAGTGATGACCATATCAGACAAATATGACGAAGATTTATTTATTGTTGAAATGTGGAGTTTTTTTATATTTTCTACATTTAAGCATTAAGGGAGTGTTTTGGAAGTAATGTTTCCATGTCATGTGTAAGTTGTCATTGAGTCCTAGGTGTCAGTCTAGAAGTAGTCAATTTACTGTGTGAGTTCTAATAGTTATCTAGATGTATAATTGTGAGTGATCTAGATATTATAAATATGTAACCATTGAGATCAATAAAATATAGTGAGTGTGATTTGTTGTGTGGACAATCGTTGTCTCCTCATCTCTCGTTTTCTATCGAAATCTAATATTTATTTGTTTAAAAAAATTATATACATGTATATAGTAAGTATTTCTCATCTATTAAAATTTCCAACAAATTCTTATAAATATTTATATTTTTTTTAGATATTTTATAGTAAAAAATTAAATAAAACCTTTTTTTCATTAACAAATTATTACCAAATATAAAAATAAACATAAATCAAACAACTAAATATAGTCTCTTTTTTTATTAAAAATATGTAATTATGTGTAAGTTCATTTATTTTTTGTGGTTGATTTTTTTGTTTTTGTTTTTGTAAAGTAAAATCACCTTATAGATTATTTTATTTTTACTCTGTTTAACTTACTATTTTAAGGTAATAGCACTTTGTTGATAAAGCCAAATTATGCTATGTCAAACATAAATTACACAATTAAAAATAATTTTAATTAAAAATCTATAATTATGTGTAATTTCATTTGTTTTTTGTGCTCAACAATTAGGGATAAGTTAATTTGTTTTTTTTGTTTTTTGTTTTTGAAGTAAAACCATATCGTAGATGGTTTTAATGAAACAACATTTTCTTAGCAAATGGTTTTGAATATTTTTCTATATTGCGACTTAATTTACATTTAAATACTTTTTATTACAATAAATAAAATGCAAATGTTTTAATATGTGAAGCACAAAATAATGTTATGCTCAATTAACAAAACTAATGAGATAAACATAGTGCAAATATATTATTTATTGTTGTTTTATAATTTTGAGTAAAAAGATAGTAAGAAAATAAAAACTGAAATTTAAATAACCAATGCATCTTAGAAAAGCTCAATAATGAACAAGTAACCACAATACTTTGCTTAAAGCTATAAACAAATAATTTGTGAGATAAAACAAATAAAACAAGATAGCCCCGAGGGTTAGTTTAGTTGGTCAAGTTTCAGTCGTAAAAGCACATGTGTTATTGAGAGGTCATACGACCAATTCTCTCCACACTCTCAAGGTTAAGCTATGTGGTTGACAACAAGAAGTAATCCCTTCAAGTGGATCTGCCCAGTGCAAATATTTTGAGTGGAGGTAGTAGTCACCAATCTCCATGAACCATATTTAAAAAACAAAAAAAATCAAATTGCTTATATGTGAAAAAAAATTACAATGTAAAAGAAAATACACCATTTCAAATATCACAACTTTCAAAACTGAAATTCATTTCCAAATGGCTTAGCCATTAATGGCTTCTCATTCATTAATTATCCAAAAAAGTCTACAAAACTGTTAAAAACAAACACTAATTTCTCCTCACTAACATCTCATATAAAAAGCCAAAAAAATGTACTAGCACAAAACCAATTCTCAAATTGGTTTTAACTTGTTTATATAAAAGAAAAAGAAAGAGATAGAAGTTAATAGTATTGATTTCTCCACTTGGTTATCCAATTCTTTTCTTAGTTGTTCAATTTCTTCATTCAACAACCTCATGTGCCACTCAACAATTCATATCTTTTCTTGATTGTTCAAATCTTTTGTACTCTTGTGCCAATTGGTTGTTTCAATTCCATTTCTCAATTTGAATGTCCTTTTATTCAAATATTAGAATCTCTTCTTTGCCATTCAACTCACTTTATAGTCATTGTATATTATTTGCATGTGAGTGTATAAAACACAAGCCACATGTTCAACTTTCAACATTAGGTCAATTGCATCTAACAAAACCTCCTTTTGGTTTTTCAAATTAATTCCAGCTATAATGAACATTGGATCACTTATTTGAAATTCAAGAGCAAGGTTTAAAGCAAACATAATTAGGATTTGAGAGCCTTGATTTGGTGATCGAGACCAATGTCTAAATGGGGGCATGGGTTGATGTGGAGTAGGTACGATTGTAATCAACTTCAAAATATTTTGTATGTACAAGGCCTCAAGTTCATGAGCAAAATTCAAAGGTTGTAATTAGGTTTCACGATACAAACAAGGAGCTTTGGGAAACATGCCAATTCTAAAATCAAGGCCAATATAGAAATTGAGATCATGTCTCACTATCATTTGTAAAGAGAAGACCGGAATTTGAAGTCAATCCAATCATTGAATCAAGCTAAGGTTGAAGCACTTTGATGAATGGATGAAGAACCCGAGGTTTGGACTGAAAAGAGAAATATAGCTTTGGAAGTTTAACATATAAAGATTAAAAGGAAGATAAACAAAACAAAAAAACATGAAAGAAAGTCAATAATTGTAAAATTCAAATGGTAACAATAAGTTCCAAATTGAGGCAAAAGCTAAAAAGTCAAAAAGAGGTGGCCAGTTTTGAAAATCAAGGTTGATGATTGCACTTTAGAAAAGGTTATCACTTAGCTGAATTGAAAATGTTTGAATAAAAAAATATGAAAAGAAGGAAAATAATTCAAATAAAAAATTAAGAAACGCTGAAATGAAAGACAAACAAAAAGGAAAACCTTTGAATGGTTTGAAGAGATTAAATGAGCTTGATTTGGAGATCGAGGTCAATACGAAAATCAAAATCCATCTACACCAAAGTCAATGGATGAAGACCCCAATTTAGCAATCAAGGTTGATTACCAAATCAAATGGATCACAAAGTCCAAGGAAAAATTGAGAATTTGAAAAGAAGTTTCAAAGTCTAAACAAAGGGCAAGCTTTGAAATATTTAACAGTTCAAATAAAAGTCAAAGTGAAAGTTTAAAGGCAAAAAAAAAGGTGATAAGAGACCTAGATTTAACAATCATGCACAATTTCTAAATTACGAGACTAATCAACTAATTAAAGAAAAAAAGCTTAGTTCTAGAAATTGAGGCAATTTGGAAAGTGAAAGGGGAGACACAAAATTTTTGAAAATGTAAGTAAAGGAAAAGAAAGAGTTAGAATTCAAATTCTAAAAAGAACCAAAAGCTCTAAAGAAAAATTAAAAGAGAAGTTCAAGTTAAAGCAAAAAAATACAAATAAAAATTCCAAAAAAAGGGCTCGAACTAGAATTCGAAAAAGTTCAAAAAAAAAAAATGCTTAAAAATAAATAACCATATCTAATTTAGCAATCAGACTGATTTTGGGATTGGAAATGAGTTTCGAAAAGAGGTTAAAAAGCGGCCTTGATATGAAGGTCAGGTCTAATCTAGAAATCATGGGCTGAAAGAGTTCAAACAAAAAGAAAATGAAGAAAAGATTGAATGAAAAACTAAAACACAATGGGGAATAAAGCTCAAGGGATGAAGGAAAGCAAGTCAACCGAAGTGGAGAGTTCGAGAAAAAAAAATAACCAAGTCAAAACAAAGAAAGTAAAACATGAAATGTGAGGGTTGTCAAGGGCCAAACGCATTCTTATTTATGTATAGTTTTCTGAATAAATCACAATTAATTATCAAAAATAATTTCAAACCAAATTAATATGATCCACTATCAAAATATTTGTTCATAATTATGGACCACACTAGTGCGCCAACATTCGTCTAATTGCAATTTATCCAAAAGAGTCTACATACAATAATATCAATCACAAAAGTCTTAGAAATAATATTTTTCATCTTATTCAAAATTAGCAGTCCAACCAACCAACCAACCAGTATGAAAACCCATTACTATTTATATTATCTCATGAGCCAGAACCATTCACCTCCCATACTCGTTTATTATTTTTCATCTTATTCAAAATTAGCAGTCCAACCAACCAACCAACCAGTATGAAAACCCATTACTATTTATATTATCTCATGAGCCAGAACCATTCGCCTCACATACTCGTTTAATAGAATGCAATCAACCATGCAAAATTCTCTAAAGATAACTTTTCTAAATATCCATAGATAACTTTATTAGAAATCATTCGACAAATTGTGAAGGTTTAGAATGGAAAAATCATTTGGACAAATTCTGAAGGTTCGGAAAGGAAAACGCACCAGATAAAAAAAAATGTGAGTATTTTATATATACATGGAAATCAACCTTAAAGTACATTCAAATCAATGAAAAATATGTCAAATGTATGATATGGACAGTTCAAAGAAACATGTGTATCAATGTGGAACAATCGTATCAAACAAATTTGAGTAAATTGATTTTGAATTAAGTGTATTATGTCGTTGTAGATGCATCAAAAAATGCCATCAGCTATATTACTATCATTTTAATTTCATTAGCAATGGCTTTTAGAGTTGCTTAAAAATATATTCATTTAATTCAGTTTGGCAGAAATACTACTTTTTCACATTTTCGTTAGTGTTGCTACAATGTGCAATAACATTAGGATACAGACCATCGTAGATCAGCAGTAAAGAATTGAAGCTCCCCTTCGTGCAGACCCAATCAACATTTCCTACATTATAGTAGAAAAGAAATGCCTCCAAAACATCAATATAACATTGATAAACATTTGCAGGAAATGGATGGGGCTAGTAAAGATAACTTCCCAAAGTAATACCGAAATCATCAACGAGGAAAGGAATTCAAAGGACCCAAACACATCAATTAATACCAGAGATTTGATCTAACGTTTATAAGGAATTTCAAATACATCATCCCTCTTTACTCAAGAATGAACAATCTCTAGTTTTATATTCAGCTGACGATATGTTCTACTCTAGGCAGAATGCAGAACACAGCTAACTTTAGATGCTCTCCTTTCAATAAAAGCATAATCTTATTATTGATATATAATGAATACAAAAAAAAATCACTGCTGCACAATCAATACCATAATGTGCAGAAAAGTGACATGGAACGCAGGGAAACACAAAAATCAAAGCAGCCAAGAAAATTTTTCAAATAAATTTTCAGTTTGTACTGAGTTCCAATTCAGAATTTATATCTGCCAGTGGAAACATGCAATGGATAAAACTGGGTTAATAAGCTGGCTTCATACATAACTAACCTCAATCCTAGTTATTCCACAAGGCCTCGAGTTACGCTATTTCCACTTCACAGTTCATCATAAGAAATTGAATGTTTATAGAACTGCATAGAATTGGAAAAATATACCTCGATGGAAAAGAAAATAGTCACTTTACTGAGGATTTCCTGTAAGGATTGCTTTTTTGTTAAATAATAGAAATTGCTTGCTTAGATAAACAAAAGAAGAAATTCAATCGAGCACTGTTAATTCACAGAGACTGGCTCTTAAACATTACCCAGAGACTAATGTAAGCATGTGTTTGGAACCTGACTGTTGCAAATGACAAACTTTCATATCAAGTTGTCAAAAGCTTCTCAGAATTTTAGTATATACAACTTTCAAGGATTTCTCCGAATATTAGCCGTTCATCAAAGCTTATCTGTATTAGAATCTATGATTATATATGAACAGGTATTAAAAATGAGACTAATGTAAGCATGTGTTTGGAACCTGACTGTTGCAAATGAAAAACTTTCATATCAAGTTGTCAAAAGCTTCTCAGAATTTTAGTATATACAACTTTCAAGGATTTCTCCGAATATTAGCCGTTCATCAAAGCTTATCTGTATTAGAATCTATGATTATATATGAACAGGTATTAAAAATGAACTATAAGGAGACCACAGTATTGATTTTCTTGAAGAGCCCTCAGTTAACAAGCAAGGGCCAGCCTTCTCATCCTTCAATGAAAACCTCCAAAGATTCAATGTTTGTTTACCTTGTTCCCACATTTCGGACGCCTGATAATTTCTTTACCGCATTAAATAGCTTTTTTTGTGTTCTTATAGCTTCTGGTTGTTCTGGAGGCTTAAAACTGCAGCTACCTACAAACAAAAGGTGCATTATTCCTTTGAAATTTATCAATAAAAACAAAGGATGTTATTTTGAAACTACTATAAAAAACAAAAACAAAAATCAGTAATACCATCATCATCCTTCTTATCAGCTGATCCATCAAAAATAGCTATGATGCCACCATCCTGCAAACGAGGCATAAAATCAGTAACGCTTAACCGAACTTTCCCTTTCTAAAAGTAAGACCTGTCATCAGATCACACATATGGAAATACTAAAAATTGAAACTAAAAAATGGAGATGGAGCAAGGTGTGTATGTTTTCGGTAACCGTCTATGATATGAATCAGAAATTGCCAAGCAGTACGACTTACAAGTGACCTTACAGCATAAAGCTTCTATACTGATTTCCGTTGATTTTTCCTTGGCACTTCTGAATCAGGTCTATGTCTAAAACACGATCACAGACACAGAAATACCCAAAACCTACTAGCACTTTGCACCAGAAACCTTCAGCAGTGAAATCAATTTACTGCACAGATATATGAGCCCAATGCTCGATTAATTTATTACTTGTTAATAAAAGAATCATGGGGCTCCGGTAACAGGGATTGTGGGACTCGATCTCTGATACAAACAGTATACATAGTATACAAACTAGGGCTTGCAGTCTGCAACAACAGATTTGCAATCTGCCCACAAAGAACTATACAAGAACAACCACAGCTTACTTGCTGAAGTAGACCACTTATGCGCTTGTTGTTCTTGAAATCTGGCAGCTCCTTTGCCTCCTCTACTCGTACTTAGGGCACAAAATAAAAGCAACTCACAGTGGGTTTGCCGCATCATATACCACTGTATATCAGCTTCAATGCATGTTGTTCACAACTTTGTTCATGAAAAGACTTCGAGATCTATACTCAAAGTCTCCTCACAGTCCTCCTCTCAGATCCAGGACTTGGATCACTCCCATACCCCTAGCGGACCTTGGATCTGTCCTTAGCAACCAACCAACACTGAATGCAAGCCTCATATATCTCTGTCACACTTCGATCCCTTCGCTCCAAGACATTTCATGGGTCTCAGCCCTCCTTAACCGATTCTGCTTACCGCTGGAAATTTACTGTGCCACCAAAGGCCCTTTCGGCCCTCTCCTAGACTGGACTGAGTCCTATTCCAGCTTGTTGTGGCATGTACAAGAGTCTCAGCCTCCACTACAGGACTTCGGCCCTCCTTTCCTCAGCAAAACAGAGTCTCAGCTTCCCTCTTTCACACTTGGTCTTGCACAAAACCCAAGAACAAAGATAACATGTCAATCCTTCTTGAATCAAACTGCTCAGACTTCAAGAAAATCGTCCTCCTTCCAGCTCGGCCTTCCCTAAGCATTTACAGCGAGCTCTTGTTCACATAAGGATGTTTGCCATATTGTTTTGGCTCTGCCCTCGGTGCCCTTCCTCATACTCTTGCTCACTTGGTCAAGTAGCTCGGAACCCTTGGCCTGCATATTTCGGGCCTCAACCTCCTATTTCAACCTGCAGTCACCATCTTCTTAGCCTCAGTCTTGTGTTTTGTCTCCTGCACATGGATCTAAGGGAACTCAGACCTAATACTAGCCTTTCGGCTCTCCTTCCACAGAGATTTAGGATCATGGCCCTCTCCAAAGCTACAACAGAACTCGGCACCTCCCAGCCCTACTTGACCTCCTTAGACCAGGAGTATTTCAGCCTCCTGGAACTATCTCAACAGAAGAACGATTAAATCTCTTGTACTTGACTGCTCATGAACCTCACCTTAGGCTCATTAAATACTTTTCCTTGGGTCACTTAGTAAACCTTCTAGATCTAAGGTTTTCACTTCTTTCACCATTAGAATATTAAATTATTTCTTTCTTGGTCCCAAACCCCTTACTTGGATCCAAAACCCCATTTTGGGTAAATCACCCAATAAATAACTTATTGATGGGTTGTCCTCTCTCGGAAATACCTTCCATGCTACCCAAAATTTAACACTTCCTCTTTTAGTGAGGAAGGTATTTCCTTCATGCTTCCAGCTCCATGACTTTCCATGCATGTTCATGACCTCTTCGCATGAGTCATGATTTTCCTTGCGTAACCATACCCATCTTGTATGAGCCACGACTTCGTTGTATTAGGCCTAGCTTTGACTTGCACGGTGCATGAATATTTTTGCATGCAACATGACTTTTCTAGTGTGATCCTTGCATGTCCTCGCAGGATCTACAACTTTCCTTACACCAGCATGAATGATCTCGCATGGTTCGTGACTGTCCTTGCATGGGCTGAAAACTTCTCGAAATCACTCGATCGTGAAGACTCAAACTTCCACAGGGTAGACTCCCTCTAAGTCTACCCTTCATTTTATTATTTTGGATAATTTCTGGCCTAATTTTATTTTTATTTTATGACAGAAAATAAAAATAAAGACTCAAGAGGAGATTGATTATTTTTCCACCCTTGTATCTAAAAAATATTTTGGTAATGGTGTTCTAATTATGAGGAACCCATCACCAAAAACATTCCTAGATAACACTTTTACATCAAAATATTACAATATCAACCCTTAGAAGGGGAAATACACATAGACATAGACCCCTAAGACTCAACCAAATTCTACGATAAGACACATGATTTAGTATGAAAAATGCATAGACTCGATAAACAATAGAACTCACCTAAGACCTCGTCAATGAGTTCCACACTAGCTTTGGAGTATATCTGGGAGAAAAACTTTGTCAATTATCCATGTTTACAAACACACATAATTTGGGGAAGTTAAAAAAACCCCTAGGATGAAACCCTTTGAGAAGAATCATAGGGTTACCTAGGTGTTATTACATGACTTAATAGTCATACGAGAATCATTTACAATAATTTTGCAGAATTTTGTATTACAATGATGACATTTACTCAAAAAATTGTCTGCTGCCATATACCCTGCTTCCAGGATTGTTGACATGTACATGGTCAACAGGTCCATGTAGAAACTTCTTAAGTTTGAAAACCAATAGTGTAGGCCCATCTTGAACAAATCCTAGTGGTTGTTGCACGTAGATTTCTTCTTTAATATCTCTATGACGAAAGGGATTTTGACATCCATTTGATAAGCCTCCCATCTCTATGAAGAAGTTATAGATAGTATCATTTGACTGGAGTCAATCACAACAAATGGAGCAAAGGTCTCAATGTAGTCAGCACCTTCCTTTTGTGAGAACTCTTTAGCAGCAAGCCTAGCTTCATGCTTTTCAATCTATCCATTAACACCATACTTGGTCTTGTAGAACCATTTATAGCCAACAATATTCTTACCCTTGGGTAAGGGGTCTATTACCCATCTATATACATGGGTTAACCTAGGAGAAAAGTGAACCATCTTGGGGCTTTTCTTTCACTATGCAACGGGGGCACGAATAAGAGGCTTTGACAGAGATAGCATGTCCACATCCATCCATACTTAACACATACCATGTCATTCATCTCTTTTTCCATTATGCTTTCTCTTAGGTTGGTTGTTGTTAGTCGCCCGCACTAGTTCCCTACTTGTCCCATCCTATCATAAGAAGGGGCTTGGAAATTCCCAGAGGTTGATGTTGTTGAAGGAAATGAAGAATAAAATAGCAAATGACAATTGTCAAAATGAAAAATAATAGCAAGGGATGAATTATGATTAAAATCCAAGTTAGCTTGAGCTCTACCCCTCGTGTGAGGAGATAACGCCAGTCCCATGCATATAATGATCTATAAAAATAAAAGGGACTTAGAGAACATCCCAAACCCTATGAACAATGAACTACCCATACTAAAGGGGGGTTTCAAAAGAAAATTAATAAAGCTTGACAAAACAAGCTAATTAAAGCAAAGAGCTAAGTAAGGGGTGGAAAAGGCAATGCCAAGGAAAGGGTAACTCAAGTAATGTGAGCACTCCCTCTACAAAGACACTCATGGATGGTGGTCTTGCATAACCCATGTATATGACTATGACACCACTTACGAAATCCACTCCTTGACCATATCATTTATCACTTACACTTATTGATTGAAGGGTCAATTTTGGAACTATTTCCCCCTCGGGCTTTTCTTTTCACTGTAATTTGGAAGTAGCTAATAGGGGTAATTAATGACCCTCTTGTATCTAAATCTAGCAACTTGTATAAGGTCTTAAGCTAGTGTGAAGTTTGAAGAAGATACTTAATGTGATAATACTTACATAGTTTCGACATTAAACATGGTCCACATTTTATGCGACTCTTGTATGCATGTTAGTTGGTCTTACTTGACTCCTTGATCTTATGCTTGATGATGTTCCAAACAAGGTCATGGTCTTTTGGATGACTTTGATAATGCCTCTCTTGCACTTCATGGAGGATGTTACACACCCTTTGGAGGGAATTCCACTTGATGATGGACGTTGGAAATTTGATGATGAGCATTGAGCTTAATGATGACTTGGCACACTTCTAGAGACACCCCCCCTCCTGTGCACCTTGGATGTTGCCTCTTGGAGATAAGATGTTGCACATATGAGATTATGTGGACTCTAAAAATGATGTGGTGTTTTGGATTGTGTGTCTTAGTAGGAATTTCACAATTTCTCGGTGTCATAGCATGTGGAAGAATTACCTCTCTAGATAAAGTTGGTAAAGTAATTTTATAAAGTACCTTTTGTATTTAATGATTAAAAGTGACTTAAGTGATCTCAATGAGAAATTAAGTCACAACCATTGATCTTGAGATGGCAAGATCTAATCTTAGCCATTAAGATCTAGGGTTATGGTTTTAGTCATCAAAAGGTTATAAAAGGAGATCTAAGGGATAGGTCAATATACTATTGAGCAACACTAGCCTTAGGAGGAGGAGGAGTGTAATACTCTAGTGTGACATGTTGAGTAGGTCCAAGGAAGTTTAAGAAGCAGCAAGGAGATCCAGATCACAACCAAGAAGGGCTTGATCAAATGGATTAGATCCAGTTTTTGTATTTATAATTCCTCAGTTGAGCCATTATTGCTAGTATAGGAGCCCAAGTTCATAATAGAACAGGTCTTTGGTCTTTCCCTTTGTGGGTTTTCTAGGATAAATCGTTTGTCCAACTTGCGTTGATTTTTGTGTGTTTAAATTGTGCAATTTTAGTTAAAATCTTAGTTGTGCGTAAATCAACAAATCGTTTAAGGTTTTGTTCGATATTAATTGTCAAGTACTAGGTTTGTGGAAATTTAACATGGTATCAAAGCAGTTAAACTCTGCAAAATAAAAATCGAGACTAATCCAAAGCGAACAATCGTGCAAAAGGTTAGCACAGGCAAGAGTAGCTTGAGGAATGGGACCAAGAGATTTAAAAAAATAATGGTCGTCGACAAGGTTGACAGACACCTAATCGACTGCAAAGCAAAGTGCGAGGTTGGCGGCTGAGTGTCCAACAGGCCAGTTGCACCTAACCACGAAGCATAGGGCAATTAACTAGACAATATGTCAAAAGTGGTTGCAATTGTGAGGAGTGGAACACGAGCTAGTACAGGTTGACACAGGTTCAGCAAGCCATCAGTAGAGTCACTAAACGATCATTGTGTATGAACGCCAACAGTGGGTTGCAGTCGACCAAGCCAAGATAGCATGTCGAACAGAAGGCGGCCCGAAGAGTTATAGAACAGCTGGTGAAGCGATTTGCTTGACAACGACACAGGAACATTGAGGTCGTGGCATGAGGATAGCAATGAGTTGGCAAATGAATCAAGAAAATCAACAACTATCGGTGTAGCCACCAAGCAGCCGCTGCAGTAGCTGCATTAATGGGCGAAGAGTGATGCAGTGGGCAAAATGCTTTTCAGGAGTAGGCTAATAGTTTGTTCCAACCAGCTAATGCCTAGGAGTCAGTGTTAGTTTGATACCGACTCTATGACATGCTCATAGTCACCTATCTGGTTGAGATGGGCAGAGATGGTAAACACATCAAAGCGGCACTAGATATGTTGTTTTGCAATCTTGGGCCTCCAAACGGGATGCAAGTGACGATATATGCAATGTGCTACGTTGTCAACCTTGAGGCCAATGTGGGTTGAGTATCGTTAATAACGCGGGCATGAGGTGACGGGCTTAGAGCAATTTATTTCAATTTTCACAGTTAGCTCAATATCTTTTCCAAATTAGCAAGCACATCAGCATAATAGTAAATTGCAAATAGAACATAAACATAAATCGCAGAAGACAAGCCAAGATCAAAGGACACAAGATGTCACTCTAACCAAGGACAAACCCTAATGTGGGGAAACCCTTGATCAATTCTTCTTATATGTTCTTCAAGAGTTCAGCACAGAGAGAGAGATAGATAGTACATTTACAATAGAAGTCAACACTTTGACTTATCTAGATAAGAGCATAGATCATCTCAAAGAAGATGATACATGAGATCAGTTGAAGACATGTTGCTTCAAGTGATTCTCCAAGGTGACTCCACCTATCATTGTGCTGCATCTCGTCATCATGTTGCACCTCACCATGTTGCACCCATCATC
Source organism: Pinus taeda (assembly GCA_000404065.3). Classification (NCBI taxonomy): domain Eukaryota; kingdom Viridiplantae; phylum Streptophyta; class Pinopsida; order Pinales; family Pinaceae; genus Pinus; species Pinus taeda. The sequence goes on from APFE031227544.1 coordinate 19,274, forward strand.
ACAATGTTGTACCTCATGACCATGTTGCACTCATCATATTGTTGCACCTTATGCTACCGTTGCTGTCCCATGTGCCATTGTTGCACCATGCTACCACAGTTGTCCCATGTGCCATAGTTGCACCATGCTATTGTCCAATGAGTTTGTAGCACCATGCCTTTGTTGTTGTCCCATTGTAGCCTTTGCTGCCATGTCATGGTTGTTGTCCCAATTGTGCCTATGCTGCCATGTCATAGTTGTTGTCCTATTGTGCCTTTGTTGTCACATTTACTATGCAGTTGTCCCTTGAAACTCCATGCTTCCCAATGCAGAGTAGATGTATTGTTGTAGCTATTGTCCCTAACAATCATGTTATCCCAATTGTGCCATTATTACACTATGCCATTGCCATACCTCAATAGCCTCAACATATCTTCTGTTACATGCTACTGTTGATCTCTGCCTAGGGTTTTGTTCATTTACCAGTCTAGTTAAGGCACACCAACAAGCTTACATTGGTGCCCTAATCTTCTCCAAACAAGTCGCTTACTTTAGCTGAAGGATCCAACGTATCTAAGGTGATGTTGTAGGACTTAGGCACCTCCACAAAGCTCCCTACAACAATCAACTCAAACTTAAACCAATCTTCCCACTCCAGCACTGTAAACAAGCCTAACATATAGGGAGAATACCCCTGTTTTGCCTCGTTTTCCTTAGAGATGATTGTGGCCTAGTTAGGAGGGCCTTTCTTGGCCTCTCGATCATCTAAACTTCACCTCCCAACTGCTATTGTAGCAGTCCCTCACTACGGCCCTATTAATAGAGATATACACCATAAAACCATGCACAAAACAATCATTAAACTCACCTATAGCCTGCGGCCTGATTTACAATGTAAAATTGCTCCAACGTGTCACGAAACAACCCTCAAGCCATCCTTCTTGCCTCCTGCAATGTGGCTAAGAGCTACAATGCTTCTTCTCTAAAATCCACACCCAAAATAGTGAGAATATCTCCACAAACTCGGCTACCTTATAGACTTCGTAGATACCAGCACGTAGATTAGGGTTGTCCTCCTTGTAGCGTTAGGGCTTATCACTTGACTGTGCCCTCTTGGTTAGGGCAGACTGCAGCTAGGGCATCTTCCTCCTAGATCTCTCTTCCACTAAGACCCAAAGTGACTAGAGAGAAATGAAGAGAGAGATGAGTATGAAACGACTCTCAAGTCATCTCCTTTTTATACTAAAACATTGAGCACATGTGGGTTTATTTGTTTGCTGGCCGACCTTGACAAATTGACTTATAACACAAATAAATTCATAACTCCATGAATACTTATAGGAATCGGATGATCTTTAGATCAATCCTACACCTCTCAATGAGAGGGATCAAAGAAAAATATCAGTTGCCATAAATAAGATGACCCACGTGGATTTTGGCCCTAGTTACCAATTTTAACAAAGGATGCTTTAGTTGCAATTGGCTCGAAAAATCTTTAGGAGGCCAAGTGAGTAACTTCCAGAGGCAGAGTCAGTGAGGGTGCCATCTTTCCAGTAGTTTCGAGGCATAGCGAGTAGAGCTTGCACAAGCAGTGCGTAGAGGCTCACGCAGAGGTTTTACGAGCGACTAATTGTGCTAGTTGTCGAAGCAGCGTCAAGCGTGGTGTTGAGGTATTTGCCTCACAAATATTTTGGCCATATTATTTTGCTGATTAGATAGCTAATTGGGCATCCAAATATTGTACTCGGAATTTCATTGTTGCATAATAATAAAACCCTCATCTGGGAGGTTTGGTAACACTAATGAATTTGAGGCTAAATTCGATTTTCCAATTGTAGAGTGCAGGAAAGTTTGATTTCTCCAAAAGCAGTTTCAGCAAACAGTGGTGAAGCTTGGAACTAGTTTCATTGAAGCAAATCAGTATTTTCGCAGAGCAAATTCCTAATATGGGCATATATAATTTGCAACATTTATTGCAGTAGCAGATTAGTGTTGGGTAAAGCATAAATTGTACACAATGAGGGATTTTTCTCAAAGGACTTCTAGATTCAGTGTTCTTAAGGAAGTTCTTGATTTCCAATTGCAGAAGATCGTGCGAGCTTGTCAGAATTGCTAGTTCGAGTTGCTAAGATTGCAGCTCATGTGCCAGTTTTCGAGAAAGGACATCTGAAAGGCTGAGCGAGTATTTTCAAAGAGTAGATGAAGGCACAGCGAGGTAGACAATGACAGTTTTGGGCATTCCATGAGGGAGTGCAAGTAGCAAAAGAGAAGGTCGAACAAGAAAGGGAGGAGATTCTTGTTTATTTTCTCCAGTGATTTGGGTTTCACAGTTTTTGCAAATTTCAAGAGATGGTCGTACAAGATTCCTAGAGGAGGTCGTGCGAGTTAGCCAGAATGTAGATCTAGACAACAGATTGACTTCCAGTTGTTGGAGATGGGTGTCGGAGGAAGTGTGAGATGTCTAGTGCGAGTTGCAAAGGGAAGAAGGATCCCAGCCAGGGAGAAGGCCTGAAAGGAGATAGTGAGGTACCAACTCCAGGAGGAGGTGAAGCTTGATACTTCAACGTGTCAAGATGGGCAGGGTCCAATGTAGAAGCTACAAGGAGACCAGTTCTAGTTGTTGCTACAGGATCATCACCTTTGCTACAGGGGCCCACAATATCATACGAGCAGGTTTGGTGTCAGCAAGTGCAGTCAGTTATTCAGATGACAGTTGCATAGCTAGATGTAGTCAGTACACATGAGACAATTGCAGCGACACGAGCTGTGTGAATTGCTCAGTTGCAACATGCAAGCGCAGTTCCAGACAGAAGATTCCCAGCGCAGAGCTACACAGTCCAATTTCCAATGCAGGAGGACAATGCGAGTTGCCAAGAGTGAGCGGAGAGATTTCCCATAAGGAGTTCAAGACTCAGAGGGAGCAACCCTATGAAAGCTAGTGCTTCAAGATCTGGGGAGATCAAACTCATTATTGCGTTAGTTGCAGTAGTAGTGCAGAGATAGCAGCAGAGCAATAGAAACAACAATATGAGTAGATTAGAGTTCAGAGTTACAGGTTTGGGCAGGAACCTATAATATTCCAAACGGAAAAATACCGTAGATAACAAAAGCAATGAACTAGCTACAATTGTAAAATTCAAAAATGCACAACCATACACATTTGAACATGAAAATATGAGCAAAAACTTTGAGTCATTGTATTAATTTTGATAAATATGAGTACAATAAATGAGATCAAACGAACTTGGGCTTGCTACTGCAAGTTATGGCAAGAACCCAAGAGTGACTACAATGCTCAAATGCCAAAAACATCCCCTGAGGAAGAATTGTGCATGCCCAAGAAGAACTGTACGTTGTTGCTGAAAGGAAACTGGAGAACTTCTCTGAAGAGTGCCCAAAATGAGCCGAAACTCTGATGGTGGCCTCCTCACTAGATACCTAGCAAGCCCCACAAATATATCAGAACCCAAGTGGTGGAAATGGTCCTAGGCCGAACTGCACCCTCCAACAATTTTTGTTGATTGTAGCTGGATGGAACTATGAATTTTGCTCTCATAAGTGCTCATAAAATTCTGCAAAATTAATCCTAACCTCCCCTCACCAAACCCACAAAAACCTAGAAAGGGTTTGGGTTGAATCCATTGACCCTTGGTGACCCCAAACATGTGCAAATTGCCCAATGTGCCCAAAAAATGCCCCATAGTTTTGATATTACTGAATTATGCCCCAAATGTACCAATGGAAATTTCTCCGAGCTCCGACTAATTCTCCACTAAGAAATACCTCTTATCTCTAGCCCTTATCTCTACACAAATTCTTCTCCCTTCTTCCCTTGCCCAAGCTAAGCTAGAAACCCCTATGCAATATTCGAAGTGAGAGAAATGGTTAGCCAAAATCCCTACCTCACTGCCCAACAAATTCACATTAAAAAAAACTCCAAAAATGTCTAGGAAAAACTCTTGCAAATCCTCTAAAACTCTGGAAATCTAGTGCTAATCTCAATTGGGGTGCTTCGAACAACTTCTACACCCAAGAAAAATATGCAGTAGCTTGAAATGATATGCAATGTAGCTCCTTTAGAAATCTTGAGATAGACTTCTCTCTACTCTCCTAGGGTGACACTCAGGGTTCACTGAAGTTAGAGGTGGAATTCCCACTTGTGAATCCCTTGTGCTAAAGAGCACCTGTTGACTTGATTAAACAACTCAAGAAAACTTATGTTTACAAGTTAAATTGTCAAAAGATGCAAATGAAGGCCTCATTTCCTTATTTATAATTTCGGGCCTCCTTTTCTCCCTTAGTGGCCCCCACTCTTTCTCTCTCCTAATTTGCAACCCCTACTATTTTCTCTCTCCTCCGAGAGTGTGAGTTCCCTTCTTGGGCCAAATTTCTCCCTTGTGGGCCCCACATTCCACTAGAACTGCAATTTCCCTTTTTCCTCCTAAGTCCCAATGTCGGAATTGCCTCCTCTTCCAAAAATCATCTCTAGCGCATAAAATCAAAATTGGGGATAATATAGACCCATGGAGGCTAGTATCGAACATGTGTTTCCTCACATGGATCAGTACCCTTACTACAGGGGCCCACAATATTCAACAACAGTTGGATCAGTGTTAGCTCGTTGCAATCAATTCTCCAGGGACAGTTGCAGTGCTAGTTGCAGTAAGATGTTGAGGAGCGCAAAGCAATTGCAGCGCAGGCATTCTCAATGCGCAGTGTAGAGATTAGTAGCAGGTAGAGACTCGAGGGACGGTTGTATCATATGGACATAGTTGATTACGTATTTAGTATCTTCGATCTCAGTGGCAGTAGTTGCAGTAGCAGCAACAGCGTAAGATGGAGTGTTAATTAGTTGTAGTGCAGTGGCAGAGTGTGCAGCAGTACAGTTGTATAGTACAGTGTCAACAACAACACAGAAGTAGTGTTTTCAGAGTTGCTTTGTAGTTCGTGGGCAATGGCAGCAATGTGTATGGAGGTTGTTATGGAGACAGTTCCAGAACACCTTCCTCGCTAAGAGGGAGTGTTAGTTTTTGTGGCATCGAATGGTGTTCTAGTCTCGAAAATTGCCAGGGAAGCTACGAAACTCTAGGAATCCAAAACCCAGAAATTTTTTTCGAAAAATCCACCTACAAATGCCTCAATTAAGTTAATTAATCAATAATTAAAATTTTCGTAAGTCTAACTTAGGGAAAAAGATTAATTAACAACAATTAATTGAGGAAGGAGAGATTTCTCTAGAAACTCACACGGATCAACTCAGAAATGATCTTACCCATCGATGAGAACTAAATCGTGGTCGTTAATGATCCAACTGGAGATTATAAGAGGAGGTCAATGTGGTTGGAGCAAGACACTTGAGATTGAGTTCCTTGGCAAAATCGAACTTCCCAATTGCAAGGATTCAGAAAAGAAGAATTCGAGCTAGAGAGCAGACGCAGAGACAATGAGTCTGGAGGAAGATTTCTAGTTCCGGAGAGAACAGCAAAAGGGCCACATTTCCCAAAGAGGCTATGTAGATCATGTACAAACAGCTTCAGAGGGAGATCTATTTTGTTGAAGGGAAGGGTAATTTAGTTGCAGTTGGCCAGGAAAATCTCCAAGAGGCCAAGTGAGTCACTTCCTGAGGCAGAGTCAACCGGGATGTCATCTTCCAACAGTTCCAGGGCATAGCCAGTAGAGCCTGCGCAAGCATTGCGCATAGGCTCACATAGAGTTTGTACGACCAACTAGTTTTCCCAGTTACCGAAGCAGGGTCGGGCGTGGTGTTGAGGTATTTGCCTCACAAATATTTTGGCCATATTATTTTGTTGATTGGATAGTCAGCTGAGCATCGAAAAATTGTACTCAAAATTTCGCTGCTACATAATAATAAAACCCACATCTACTACATCAGTTTTCCTGCATTGGTTTTTTACTGAGGACAATTGTCCAAAAGATAATTGTGTCAAATCTGTATTGTGTGCTAGAATTTTCTCACTTTCCAATTTATTTCAGCAACGTTTTTATTTGTAAAGAATTGTAGTATGATTAATTCGATATTTTGTTGTAACAAAATAAATCGCATAATTTTACAGTTAGAAGAATTAATTCCAGTGGTTGCATTTCAAGGAATTTTTCACAACGGGAGCCCAAGTTCATAATAGAACAAGTTTTTGGTTTTTCCCCTTGTGGGTTTTCCAAGATAAATTATGTGTCTAATTTGTGTTGATTTTTGTGTGTTTCCACTATGCAATTTTAGTTAAAAACTTAATTGTGCTTAAATCAATAAATCGTTTAAGGGTTTGTTAGATATTTATTGTCAATTGCTAGCTTTGTAGAAATTTAGCATGGGGCCTTGGATGGATGACATTGGGCTTGATGGGCACCTTTTGTTGATAAGACATGACCTTTGGATAAGCAAGACATACCCTTTCGATTATTCATTGCATCTTCTAGGAGAGACATGTCTTTTGTAGAGGACAATTCCCTTTTGAGGTCGCTACACTCATAAGTGTGGCCTTTTGGAGGGCCATTTTCATGTTTTATCATTGTATTTTCGTCTCTGAGGCTATTTTGCGGGTTGGCTTCAAACCCATCCGCCTTGTATCTATGAAAATTCATGAATCTAACACATCAGAAACCCCTACTCAATTACTAGTTTACAATCTCCTACTTGTTCTTTACATTAACAATTTATTAAGTGAAACATCGAAGTAAACACTATTGCAGCCTTCACAATTATACAGATCATGCACTGAAACTAATAGAGACAATAACACAAGGGGCACCATTATTTTTGGACAATCATCCCCGAAAAAACCCAATTCAGGAAAATCAACAACCGGATGATCAAACCCCACAGCGACTCTGGCTATTCCTTATGTTGGACAGCGAAAGCTGCTCCAAGCACTGCTCTGGAACTACGTCACTCCTCCAGGAGTTGCGTCACCCTTTCTCGGCTCAAAAATTGTTGATTTGCTCCTAGTCTGCCCCACAGAATCTCCCCAACGCTGCCTCTGAAGCCCAGCGTCAGCCTATACGACTTCTGCGTCAGCCTTTTGTGTCCTCTGCGTCACCTCTTTGACCTCAGCTTCAACCCTTCTAGGGCCCTTGTTGTCTCTCCTGGCACTGCGCTGCCTCTCTGCTATGTATTCTTCAGCCTCAGATGAAAATCTCTTATTGAATTGCCCCTCACTGCAACTCTTATCACTAACTCAATTTCCTCAACAAACCTTGCCCCAGAAAATCAAATTCTTTGATCACTTGGTGTATCTTCAACTGACCCTCATGCCTCCTCTTATACTTTTCCTGTTGA
>APFE031227549.1:6206-58323 GCA_000404065.3 Pinus taeda
TTCTTCAATATTTGATAGCTGATCATCAATCTCTGCTGCTGACTTGAAGTACTGTGATCTATCACCTGAATGGGTTGCCATCAAGGACAAAACTTTAGCCATAATGCCAACAATCCCCCCCTTTGGACTTGATGGCAAAGCTTACTTGTGAACTGTCATCTGATCCCTTTTTGCTGTCCGGTAACCCATGCACTCTGTCACATCTAATATTTCTTCTATAGATTCATCTGAATGTATACAAGTGAGATGATCTTCTATGAGAGGGTTGCCATTAAGTACAACACATGCATCATAATGCCAACACCAGGTAGGCACAAGAGAGATGCCCCAACTATCAATGTCATAGGAAAACTGTTCGATCTGATGTTGGGACAAGTAATCTGTCCAAAATATTTGGACCCTGGGAGTCTTGTAGTTGATGTCCACATCATTGGCACCATAATCCCCCACACCCTGATTGATCTAGGGGCTACCATTAATGTGATGACTAGGGACACAAGGTTCAAACTTAACCTTCAGAGTTCCCTGAGAAAGACCTCGACAATACTGCAGTTAGTAGACCATTCCATTATGACTCTCGAAGGGATTATAGAGGATGTCGTGGTCTCTTTTGATTCTTGGGAATACCCTACGGACTTCTTGGTACTTCAGCCTAAGGAAAAACTCACTAGACACCTCCCCATTTTTGGAAGGCCTTGGTTAGCTACTGCAGATGCTTACATTAGTTGTCAGGCTGGGAGCATGACCATCAAGAATGGGCCTATGTCCAAACAGCTAGTCCTATATCCTCCTACCCAACCTCTGCTAGAACATGAATTTCCTCTCTGGTTGGAGGAGGAAGATGAAGATGAAATATACTCTGCACCAGTGTGCACAGTGGAAGCCACCCAGAGAAGCCCTCAAACCGAGGATGACATGATTGATAATTTGATTCAAAATCCACCTCCCAGTGTGCTGCCATTAGAGGAGTTGGTGGAAGGTACCCAAGCCAGTGTTGTAGTAGACCTTTGTGTGGTTGATCTGACCTCTCCCAAAGTTAAGAATGTGGAATTTGGCCCTGAAAGAACCTTGAATATTAGCTCATCCCTATCCCCTTCTCAGGAAAAGGAGCTGTGTAGCCTTCTAAACCGCCATTTGGATGCTTTCGCTTAGAGCTATAAGGAGATGAAAGGAGTCCACCATTCAGTATAGACCCATCACATTTACATTAGAGAGGATTGTAAACTAGTTAGGAAACCTCGGAGGAGAATGAATCTATCCCTTAAGGACGTTGTTAAAGAGGAATTGAAAAAGTTGCTAGATGCAGGATTCATCTACCCCATCTCTCATAGCAAATGGGTTTCTCCTCTGGGGCTTGTGCCCAAGAAAAATGGGAAGTGCAGAATCTATGTAGATTATCGAGAACTTAACAAAGCCACCAAGAAGGACCATTTCCCTTTGCCTTTCATAGATCAAGTGTTAGATGGGCTGGCAGGGAAGAAGTTCTTTTCTTTCCTATATGGGTTTAGCAGGTATAATCAGATCCAAATCAGCCCGGAAGGCCAAGATAATACCACTTTCACTTGTCCATGGGGTACCTTTTCCTACTGGGTCCTTCCCTTTGGGCTATGCAACGCCCCTACCACTTTCCAGAGAGCAGTACCGAGCATATTTGTTAAGCTGGTTCATGATTCAGTGGAAATCTATATGGATGACTTTACTCCTTATGGGTCCAACTTCCAAGAAGCATTGACTAACCTGGGAAAAGTTTTAACCAAGTGTATTGAAATGAACATGTCCCTCAGTCCTGAAAAATATGAATTCCTGATGACTGAAGAGGCCGTGCTAGGTCATACAATTTCTCAGCAAGGTTTACATGTGGATCCTAAAAAAATTGCTATCATCCAAAAGGTTCTGCCTCCTCAAAAGGTAAGAGATTTTCGGAGTTTTCTAGGCTTAGCAGGATATTATAGAAGATTCATTAAAGATTTCAGTAAGCTAGTCTCACCATCGTTCGGTCTTTTAGGGAAAGATGTTGAGTTTATATGGACTGACAACTCTCAAGAGGCTTTGGATGAGTTGAAAGATAAGCTGGTAACTGCCCCAATCTTCAGAGGTCCAAACTGGGCCCTACCTTTCCACATCCACACTGATGCCTTGAACAAAGCCATAGGGGCAGCCTTAGGACAAGTTGAAGAGAATCTACCATATGCCATATACTTTTTCAGCAAAAACCTGTCTAAGGCAGAATTAAAATATACCGTGACCAAAAAAGAGATCCTAGCTGTAGTCCATTCCCTAAACAAGTTCAGACACTACATCACTGGTTATCAAATGTTTGTACACATTAATCATGTTGCGATTAGGTATCTGATGAATAAACCTAATGTAAATGCTCGTATCATTAGATGGTTACTATTATTGCAGCAATTTGATTTGACCATTGTTGACAAGCCATGCAAGGAAAATGTTGTTGCTGATTTTCTGTCTAGATTAGATTTGCCTGTAGGTGAAGAAGGGATGGTAGATGATAAAATGCCAGATGAACACCTGTTTTCCATTTCAGTACTCTCTCCATGGTTTTCTGATATAGCAAATTACTTGGTTTCAGCACAGTTCCCTCGACACCTATCCTCAAAAGGGAAGAGCAAAATCGTGAGGAAAAGTGCCCCATTCAGTTGGATTGGGGGCAACCTATTTAAAATTGGCCCAGATTAGATCTTGAGGTATTGTGTCAGGGAGGAGGAAGTTTTTGACATCCTCCTAACCTGTCATGATGGACCGTATGGAGGTCACTTTGCAGCAAAATGGACCGCCTTCAAAATTCTACAAGCAGGCTACTATTGGCCCACTCTTCATCAAGATGTCAAAAGATACATCAGCCAATGTGATTAGTTTCAAAGGATGGGGAAAGCGAATTTGAGCGATAAAATGCCCCTCCAACCTCCAGTGACGTTTGAGCCATTTGAGAAGTAGTGCATGGAATTTGTGGATCCTATCAATCCTCCTTCAAAGCAAAAGTCTTACATCATTGTGCACACAGACTACCTAACAAAATTAGGAGAGACAAAGGCAATCTATGTAGCAACAGAAGAAAAAGTGGTTGAGTTTTTGAGGGAAAATATCTTCTACAAGTTTGGCTACCCAAGAGAATTAGTCACAGATCAAGGAAGTTAGTTCACTACTAACTTGATTGAAGACCTACTCGCTCATCACAAGATCAAGCACAAAACCTCCACCCCTTATCATCCGCAAGAAAATGGGAAAGTGGAAGTCACTAATAGGGCTTTGGAAGATATTTTGACTAAATTGGTGGGCAGCATTAGAAAAGATTGGGTAGATCGCATGGTTGAGGTCACCTGGGCCTACAACACCACTTGGAAAACTACAACAAGTTTTACACCTTATGAGCTGGTCTACGGGAAGAAGGCTTTGCTATCTATAGAATTTGAGTACAACACATTCAGGTTGGCAGCTTAGCTGGACATAGACCTCAGCCATGCACAACAAGAAATATTACTACAGTTGAATGGATTGGATGAACAAAGAATGCAGGCCCTTCTCCACTCAGAAGTGGTCCAACTCTAGAGAAAGATATGGCATGAACGGCACCTTAATGTAAAGCAATTTGAGCCAGGAGATTGGGCGCTGTTATATGACTCGAGATAGAAGGATTTCAAGGGGAAACTGAGGACAAGGTGGCTGGGACCATATACAGTGGAGAAATGCAACGACAAAATTTCAGTCCTTATCAGGACCATTGATGAAGAAGCCATCCCCATGCTCGCCAATGGGCATTGATTGAAAATCTACATGAAACCCATTTCTAAGCAAGAGTTCATTGAAACGCTGGATAAATTAGTGTTAGTAGTGGAGCAGGGCCCTGTCTCTACTCCACCCACACCTTGATCATCAAAAAAAAAAGGAAGAAGAAGAAGAAGAAAGAAAAAAAAGAAAAAGAATAAAAAGATCCTTGCGTGAAAACCTCTTAGAGGCACCCGGGGCAGACAGTGAGGGTGAAACCCTCCTGGAGGCGCCCCAACTGTCTCTCAAAAAGGGAAAAAGGGAAAAAGAAAAGAAAAAAGAAAAAACAAGAAATAGACCTAATTTCTGTTGAATATTTTCAAGTTGCAGGGAAGACATTTCAAGTTAGGAGGGTAACACAAAACAAGGACATAGGTCAGCACCAGGCTGCAAGCATCCCTCACAAACAATTCCTCCATGACCACTCCACTTTCCTAAGATTTGATCACATTCGGGTTAAGATTTTACCTTCTACAAGAAGTTTTGTGTCTTCTACAAGAATTTCTGTATCTTCTATAGGAAGTTCTGTCTTCTACAAGAAGATCCTGTAGAACCTTCAGATAGACCAGAATTGATCTTGGGAGAGAATCCGAAGGTTGGAATCTGCCTGTTAGACCTATAAACACCCATGTTTCCATCCATCACCATATGTCACCCTGTTTCATCTCTTTACACCTCCATTGCACCCATCCTGTTATTTGTTCCTGCACAGTCACACAAAAAAACCCTGTTTTCTTCATACTGCCAGCAAGAACTTTTAGTGACAAATCCAGTAGTAGTGTCTCACTCACCATACCTATTAATCTCCATCTGGACTCCTCATCAGCCGAATCCCTCATCAGTAGTATAGCCCTGCTCATTTTAGCTTGCATCCTAGGAGGAGAAGTAGCTATGGGACATCCTACAGGAATCCTATAGTAGTTGATCCCTCTGGAAGACATACTCTGGCGACATGGACAACCGAAAATGACAAAGGAGACGTGCAAAGGGCTCATCTTGAACGTGAGAATATCATCAGCAATTAAAGCCAAGCAAAACCTGTGCATGCAACATCAACGAATGAAGGAATGGGTTCCAACACCCATGCATGAAGCAACAACAAATGAAGGAGTGGTTCCAAGACCTGAAGTCTGCATAACGTGGCCATGACCAGATAGGTAAGTGCCTAAACTCATTCGTCAATTGCATAAACTATATTTTAAAAGCTGCATGCCTATGGAAATGGTTCATATTGAATGGAATCGATGGATAGTCAACTTGCCACCCGCAGATATTTACATAGCCTCATGGGATCCGAACGAGCCCAGTTACATTCAAAATTGTTGACGAGATGTGCAGCCAGCACGTGTGGATTGTCCATACAGGGAGAAATCATCGGGACTAGGAGCGGTGGCGGAGGTTAATGATAGAGGGGAGGTGATGGCGGTCAGAAACACAAAAAGAAATTATGGTCGTGACATCAGATCAATGATTCAGTTTGGCCACCTCATTCCCTCACCACGAATCACTCCGCAGTTAAAAGATGCTCAGCTAAAACTTACACTACCTTCTTTCATTTTGCACTTGCAACATCCTCGACTAGAATATGCATGCTCCGCTTCCAAAAACTGTTAACCAGTTTTCCTTCACCAATTTTGCTACCTGTTTTCGAAAATTTCCTTCGTATCAGGCTCGCTCAGAGGTGCAGTGACATTCTACAGGAACTGCGGGGGTCTTCTACACGAAGCATTCTACAGGAAAGACTACACAGCTTTTCGGAGCAGGGAAGCCTGGGATTTTTTCGTCAAATTTGGAACTCCAAACGAGGTAGGCTCGAAAAAAAACTCCTCTATGCATGGTATGTTTTGCAAAGGTTGTGCATTGAAAAACATCAGGTTGGAAAATCAGAGGAAATATCTGCCTGTGTATTGGAAGTAAAATGTTTTCTTGTGTATTGCACTGGGTTTCCTAGTTGTTTCGGCATCAAAATTCTCCTCCACGTTTCCTGTTTTTAAAATTCTCTCGTAGTGAATATATATGCAACTGTGGAGGCTAGCCTGTGTATGAAAAATTATGAATTTTTATATCTGTCTGTGTGCTGAGAAGAAAACTTGATCTCTGTACTCTGTTTGTAGAAACAAAATTCTTCCTTTCATAAACAGACAGCCGAGTTCTGGGTAACAACAGTCTTAAAACCAGGGAATTGTTTCTAATTGATATTGGACACCTGAGAATTTTTTTCTTGAGTTCAGGGGGAAACCATAAACAACATTCCCTTTTCTGATTAAAGCATAAAAAGTGCACTCTCACCATGCCAGGTGGATTCATAAGGAAAGAACCCTCGGACTCCAGCAAACTGCATGAGCATCTTGAGGTGGTGGACCTTTTCACCTGAGATAATTGGATGTCCTTCTTTGACAAAATTCAGGGTCATGACGAGGAGATAACTGAGGAATTTTTAATGTCCTTGAGACCTTAATCAAAGAGACATGCCACAGTTAGTTTTAGGGATTTGACCCTAGAACTTACCCATGAGCTCATCAGTCGAGTTACTGGGCTACCATTAGGGCTCCCTTAGAGCAAAGAAGAGATGTCATTGGGCCAAGATGCCAAGAAAACATTTTTTCTACTCGAGGAACATCTTGTAGAAGACAAAAACAGGGTTAGGAGAACTAGCTTGCCTCATCACTGGAGTGAAGTCAGTTTCCAAATCATGAAGTACATTACATGTGAAGGGAGATTTAGCATCATCTATGGTTATCATTTCAGGTTGCTGTGTGAACTAAGACATGGGATTTATTTACCTCCAGCCAAGAAACTGAGCATTCCCTATTTTCTTCTTTAGTCACTAATTGAATGTGGTACAAAATTAAATGAAGGGATCCCAGATCAGTTGGCCCATTATGGGCTCATCAAATTATTAGTGGAAGATGCCCTGCACACATACACTGTCCCCATATCTTGCGAAATCTTCTTAAACATGTCTATGGATGACAATATTAGAATTTTGGCCGAAAACATCACCCCATCTAGTAGTGAGGAGGGAGAACACACTCAATAAGGTGAGAAAACCAATGATAAAGGAACACAGAACATTCAAGCACATCAAGAACAGAAACAAAAATGGGAAATGGACTAGATTGTTGAGTCTAAAACAGAGGAGGAAACAACAGCACAAACACCAAGGGAAAAGAGAATGCAGAGTAGAGTAGAGAGGGCTGAAAAACCCCAAATGAATGTTGTCATAGCCAAAACAGGCACACAAAAACAAAATGAAAAGACACATCGTGAAATAGTAGCAACATAGTCAGAAATAGTTGATACAGGGACTTCTACAGGAAGAAGGGAAAAAGAACAGCAAGAGGAGAAATCACCTGAGATATTGGCAAGGGAGGCAGTAGCTATGCTTGCTGCCTTAAGCACACCTCCAAAACAAAAAGGGAAGAGAAAAAGGCAAACCTCCTTGTACTTTAAAGAAAGGAGGAGCACACGGATCAAAGTGGGCAGACCCTAGCCTCAATCAAAGACACCAATTGTCATTGGGGACAAAACACCTAAACCAAAAGAAGAGTCTCCTGCAAAGATATCCATAACCTATGAACGAGGAAGCCCAAAAACCTCCACCTGGAGAGAGAAAATTAGGCTGGTGGACTCAAAATACAACTCTACAGGAAGTTGAGACATCTCTATAGGAAACTCTAGCTAAGTTAAGGGAGACCGAGAAACTGGAGGAAAAGGTGACCAAACCATCACAGGAAGAAGAAAATACCAAGGAAATACTGGAACCAAGCCCCCATCCTAGCTTGGGCTCATACTATAACCTGTTAGAAGCCGGGAAGATAATTCGCCAGAAATTTGTGGTACCACATTTCTTTGGACTGGAAGAAGAAAGGGTTAGGACTCACACTTGGATGAGGATTGCCAAGTCCAAGGGTGTGGTAGACATAGGCCACTTGGAATAAAAACTCAAGGAATCAAGAAAAGAATTGGCCATGGTAAGGCATGTGGAAAGCAGTCAAAGGGCCAAACTATAGGAAGAGAATGAGTTGCTGAAGTAGCAGCTACAGCTATAGGCAAGTCATAGGGAAGATAGGCCCTCCATTTTGGGGGAACAACAGTAGCACGAAAGGCCTCCAGTAGAAAAGGAAATGTTTGATGAACAGTAGAGAGAGGACAGGCTGTAGGCTAAGGTTGAGGCACTAACAAAACAACTATAGGAGAAGGAGTCACAAGCAGTAGAGGAAATACAGTTTCTAAAGCAACAGGTACAAGAGAAAGAAGCCCAACTGGCCTGCATGGCTAGCTAGGCAGTAGAATCCTTACAATGTAGGAAACCTGCCACGTCATATGCCTTATATCTTAAAGATAAATGGTTGCAATTCCAGATTAACACCTTGGCCCAAAGGGGCACCATTCCATTTCAAATTTACCATCAATTCATGGCTTTGTGCGACAGTAGCTCAGCAGAAGATAAGGCCAAGTTATCAGAATTCTATTTACACAACTTGGCCCTTCCAAACATGAATCTATGGGACCCCAATGCTAGATTGGGCAATGTGCAACTTATGGCTATGGCTTCTTGGTTATATCATGAGGAAAAGAGAGCAGCAGAGATTTAGAATATTATGAACAGGGAGCTAAGTGAGCCACTCATGATCAGAGCAGAACCAGAGGATCCCTCAGCCTTAATATATGCCCATCAACATTTGGCCAAAAACCCTCAGGTTCTACCAGATTACATTGAATGGAAAGCTCAGGCCATTGCTGATTTTGAGGACATGGAAAGATTGTTGGGGGATAACTGCATTCACGCTTGCACAAGGAGGTGGAACACACTATCCCACAGTCTGAAAATAAGAGAATACCACAACCCAACAAGGATGAGGGGGGCCTTGGCAAGAGTACCACTCTACAAACAGTCAATGCAAAATCTACAGGCCAACTGGATCAGCCTAAAGTTTAGTCGTCCCTTTCTTTTAGGACTGTTGGAAGGGGTCAAAGAAAAAGAGGAGCATAGGCAGTGGGAGGAAGTAGAGAGAAAAGCAGGGTTTCATGACCGAGAAGAAGACATCACCTCAGAAACCTGGGATGTTAGAGAGGCAGTCAAGGCAATCAAATTTGATGAGCTGGATTAGTTGCTCAGAGGATGAGCAACCCTTTTAGTAGGGGGGTGATGATGAGCCCCAAAAATGCATAAATTATTGGGCTCATTTTTCCTATTATTCTCGATTAATCCACCATTATTCATAGTTTATGCATGATTTTGAGTATATTTATGTTAATTAAATGAATGAGAATAGTCACTTGACCATGAAGTCTAATACGTGGTTATTGCAGACTTTTGGATAACTTTTGGACCAAGGTCAAGCATTTATGAGCTAGTTGACAGCTAAATACAAGGGAACAAGGCTGAGGATTTGTAGGAAGGGTGTCTCCTGCACTAAATGGCCCCTTCCTCGAATTCTTCACCATTAGCTCGGAGTTCAGCAGGCCCCCAAAGATGATTCCCAAGGGCAGTCGAGCAACTTTTGTAAAGTGACTGATTACTTGCAGTTTGAGAAGCCAAGCCCCTTGAGTTAAGGAGGGCTATTGGAGGTCCTCGTAGTGCATAATAAGGAAGGCTTCCAACCTTCATAGTTTAATTTTTGCACATTTTGTATTTCACACTTTAGTGCTGCTCTGCTTTTCAACTCATCTTGGAGCTTTTGCTATAAACATTATTGTGACATGGTTATTTTATGAGTAATGGAGATCAGTTTCATTTTGCATCAGCTCTGAGCTTCTTCTTAGGAGCCTGTAGGTCTTGGGGTTGGGCCCAACCCAAGTTCCAGGACATCCTCTATGTACTGTTATATGTTTTTGCTGTATTCATAGAATAATTTCTGCTAGTAGATTAAAATCTTGCTTGGTTACCTAGGTCATTTTTGAGGATTGAAATAGATTTTCATGTTTCAGATTGATTTGATAGGCTCGTAACAGAAAATACATTTGAAAAAGGCTATCAAGCAACCCTTGATCTCACCTCTCCCTCTGCGGGACCATGAGATGAGACCAAGGTGCCCTTGCTGCCACAAAAACACTGTTCTTGCTTCTTCATGCAATTGCTAGTGTTAGATTCTTTAGTTGCAAAAGTTGGTACCAGTTGTGATTACATGCTTAGATCCATTCTTACTTAGTTTTCATAGTGTTCTTACATGATTTTCTACCAATAAATTTCTGTTCATCATGGTTGCTGGTTTCTAGGTCAAAATAGGTCAAAATAGCCAGATATTTGGCTTGCATAGTCTTTGTTTGGTCATTTTTGGAGAATATTTTGCAGAAAACCTACCATACCTTCCTTCCTACCCTTCCTCCATCAAACAACCTACTCCAACACTCTAACTCAGATTCCTCCCCATCATTTGCCACTCTTTTCTAACTTGACCTAATTTCCATATCTTTGTGCAACCTTGCTCCTTCCATCCTCGAACAAAATCCAACAACCTTAATCACTCCTCAGCCTCATTCACCAGGTCCTAGACCTCTTGACACCCTCATCCAACCTCCATCTCCACTTTTCCACCTTTCTTCCACCATCAACCCTCCAAAATCCCCTTTCAGAACATCCTGTAGAACCCCTACAGACTTGTTGTAGAAGCTCACGAGAGCGGTTTCTCGAGACCTGAACACTGTGAAATTACCTAGAAGGGTGCTAGGGACCCCTTAGGCCCTCTTCTCACATTCCCAACCTCCTGAAAGCACCCACTCCATTTCCTTTCATGAATCAACCTCTGCACAGTAAAAAACAGTTAAAGCACATGAATAATAATTCTACAAGATTACTCAAATATACTAAAATATGTTCCTTTTCACATTTCACTTCAGAAGTAGCTTGGTAACATGCACGTTACCTTTCCAAGGGTAAATGGCATGCATTTTCTTGCACCAGTAGGGTTAGTCGGTAAAACTAGGGTTTACCAGTGTTTGCATTTCCTTTCAGCTTTCCGCTTGTTTCTGCAAGTAGATTACCCTCTGTTGAGTTAGATTTCATCCATCACAGTTAAAATCTTCTTCTAAAATCTCATAGAAGTTGGCTTAGGCTCCTAGCGGACTTGTGCCAACTGATCCAATGACAGTTGGAGGCAAGAGCTAGTACTTGTGCATATAACACCATCGCTTCGAAGCTTGTTACAAACTACCAGGTTGATTAAAGTAAAGAAGGGAGTCCCAGGAGTTGAAGCATTATTGCTACAATACTGGAGCCCACCATCAATCATTCTCCTAGATTTCTAGAACCGAGGCAGGTGCAAAAGGGAGCAACTTGTTGGTGACCAATGTATGTCATAGCAGAGAAACCTGTTGGTGAACGGAACCCAATAGGCCTAAAGGGACTGTTGGTCCTTAAATGGCTCACATGATGTAGTTTAGGGATAAAACTATGGGAAATGAAAGGGACATGTTTAGGGATTTGTGAAAATGGTGTCAAGGGGGAGTAGGATGTTGATTTCTCCCATTAGGAGTCTCATTAATCAAATGTGACAAAATGACCTATAACATAATGCCCCCTAAAGTGAAAATTTAGAGATGATGAC
This sequence comes from Pinus taeda, assembly GCA_000404065.3. Lineage (NCBI taxonomy): Eukaryota > Viridiplantae > Streptophyta > Pinopsida > Pinales > Pinaceae > Pinus > Pinus taeda. The sequence goes on from APFE031227549.1 coordinate 17,540, forward strand.
TGATGACTGAAGTGATTTACCTTGTGACAAGTAGGGATCAAGGACAACTAGAAAGCTTCACCTGTTACAATACATTTACAACATGACATATTTGTTTGCTGAGGTAGGAATACCCATAGCTCATAAGCTGACATAACAGTACAATGATCAAAAGACGTGTCTATAGATGCAACTGGCGGGCCCATGACTAGACGAGTGTCTATATGACCATAAGCCTCATACATTATGATCTTTACATAATCCTGCAATTATAGCTTGGACGATAGAAACTAGATCTGGGGTCTTCTATCTCATTTAGACAACTAGCTAGTGTATGAGTTTAACCATGTGAATCAATGAGTTGGAGTCAAACATGGTAGACACCATCTGATTAATGGCTAATGATTTAAGTTTTTAATAGATGCAAGTGAAACCACTAGTGATGTTAATGGTTCTCAAGATATGATAGTAAAATATGTGTGGTGTGAATGAATGAGTTGATGTCGAACACCGCACAAAATATTTCGGTCGAAGACCATTGAGGTAAACCTCTTGCGGAGAGTGAGGAAACTTTCCATTGATGTATGAAAGCACCAAGTTACCAAGTGGTGTGTGTTGGGTCGTGCAACAGGTGTAAATTTACTCTTTATTACACTATATTTTTCCTCCTTTTTATGCATTTGTGCCATGATGTAATAAGGTTTTGATAGAATTTCGATAGAAATTGAACAAAATTTCTTTTGATGTGATTTGGTTATCAAAACTAACTTTCATTGCTTTCTATGCAAAAATTAGCGAACAGAACAACTGTTGTTCAAAGTATTGAGCAACAAAGGCTAAACAAGAAGCAAAGAGCGTGTCTTGTGCAGTCAAATCAAGAAGTGAATAAGGAGGATCAACGCAAGATGAAATATTGTCTAATAATAGTATTTGATTGCGAATTACTCAGGATCTCCTGATCCTAAGTGTTATAGAAATTTTTGGGCACTGCAACCCCAATCATAAATGTCCATACAATGAGGGCTCCTAACTCCCTAAAGGTGGTGCTTCACTACCTAAAGGAACAAGGTCAGCTAATTACATCATCTCCCAGAAGTTCTCCACAGAAAACTGCTCAGAAATGGTCAAAACTAGACCATATTGAATGCCCAGTGTAGAGGGTATGATGCATATCCCCTTCCCAGTGTAAAGGGTGCGATGGGCGAGAATGGACAAATGGCAGAGACAATTTCGAGGTGAAAGATCATAGAATCTTCCAGAAACCTCCCCTCTGACACTTGCCTCTCTGATTTCGACCAGGAATGAGTAAGAGATCATCAATCTCCAAGTGGAATCAAGAACTATCAGAGAGGACACTAATAAAAATCCCAGAAGCTAACTGACCCCCTACAATCATCTATATTTGGATCCCTCATCACAGAGATCCAGAGGCTGGAATCTTGTATCTTGTAGAGTAGTGTTGTTGGTTTTCTGGTGTAACATCATAGTGTTGGGTGATCTAAGCTTTACTTGACGTGAAGAAGGGCTTTCTTACTAGAGGATGATGTTGGGTCAGAACAATTGGTTGTAATCCTCTTGCTATTCTTGATATTAATAAAGCTATTCAACTTTTTCCTCCACATTCGTGTATGTTTGATTGTATATGCATTTGTGTGGCTAATACATATCTGGTCCTGTGTTGTTTATGAATATAGATCTCTGTTCTTCGATAGTATTATGCTGCTTTGATTCCACGGGTGCTCTCTAAAGCTGTTTAGACAAAGAAGGAGCAGCAAAGATCTATCGAGAAGGAGAGGAACCAAGCAAGGAACCAAGCACAAGACAAAGCTTGGTGTCCTCTCTTCCCCTCTTGTCTATTTTTCATAAAGGAAAACGAAAGTAGTTTTAACTTGTTGGTTTCTAAGATAGCTACCAGTCTTAGTGGGAATAACAACTCTAAGTGGACACTATTCCTAGTAAAAAAATGGCGACTCCACTGGGGAGCGAATAGATTGTTTGTTAGTCTATTTTAGTTTGTTTTATAAACTTACAGATGGAGCTTGAGGTCAAGCCAGCTAGCCTTCGAACTGCATTTGGTATGCAAGTGAAAAGTAGATCAATGCTGCTTCAGTCTATCTCCAGGTTTTGTTTATAAATTGAAAAATAGATCTGCAAACACTCTAATTTCCCTAAGTGGTGGCTCTAGTAACCTCCTTAGATCAATCCCTATGATTTATATTTACTGAACATCACTTACTCAACCTAAATCCATGAACTGAACTGCAAATTGTGATCAAAGATTGGATAAAAGTCTCGCACTAGTACCATCGCACCCTCCCTTCAAGGCAGTCTATATGCATTGCACTTCCCATGTGCAATAGGTGCGATGCATATTGGATTCCCTGTGTGACAGGTGCAATGGTCAGGGAAGCTTGATTTTACCTTTAGACTTTCGTTTTTCTTCACTTTTTTCAGTTCTATTCAGGAGTTTTGCTGTCTGTGGTCAATATATCTCTATGGAAACCGTCTTCTCTTCTATCATTTTGCCTCCATTGTGCAAAGAACTGTAAGTGTTTTTTATGTATTGTGCGCCATTTTCAGTTCTATTTTACAAAGAAGTAGCATAATTAGATTGTCGTTTCTTGATCTGGAAGTGTCGCAAGTGTCGTTTTCAGTCATAGAAGAGAATCTCATTGTTCTTGATAGTCAATTGTACTGTTACTCTTGTATGTGATTTGAATTAGTAGTTTTTCAAGTGTCCAAAGCAATTTTCATTTCGAAATCACAAAGTGTTGTCCTTATCTTCACTTCATTTTGAAAAAGAAATTTGTCATTATTGTCGCTTTGGAAAATAATTCAAATTTGCACTTAGCGTTTTTTTTTCCTTCATATATTAAGAAGGCTAAAAACAAATACATGCATGTGCATTTGCATTTAGACTGCTTGGTTTGATTTAGGACAGTGCATTTAGTGTGTGCTATGTTCTCTTTGTTGAAGGACACTCAGTTCTCTTTCCTTAGTAGCTAGGATTGTCATTGCCAAAACAAGATTAAACATTTGTTTATCATCTTAGACTGCATTTTAGGAATTGTATACACATCATGCGGTGAACCTGAAAGGAAAATTTTGAAACAAGATCAACTATAAAATAAATTTAATGAATCTAAAAATGTTTTGGAACCTAATGCGCAACATCTAGAAGTCTAGGCTAGAGACGTATTCCGGCGTCGTAAAACCTGGTAACAGTTGTTTTCATTGTTGGTTGGGTGATTCCTAGACTTTGAGATGACAAGTGCCAGTACGGAATTGTGCTCCCATGTACCATCGATTATATATTTGGAGACCACAATAGGCTATATCATTTATCCTTAGGAAGCCGGGTCTGCTGCCCTATCGATCGCAATGCACTAAACACAACATTCGGGAAGATTAACTGTTGTACCATAAAAAGTATTCTGCAATTTTGTGATTGGTTTGGTAATCCCTCTGCCTAGATTTCCAGAGAAGTCTCTTTCATTCTTTTTCAAAATCCTTAAAGGAAAAGGACCATCTGAGCACTTGTCACTTCAGGATCATTAAAAATCGAAGGCGGCTAAAGTCATCTTTTGTTTTTTCTCGACTCTTAAAAATTGAAAAAACAAGTTTTGTCAAAGCGTCTAAAATTTATTTTAATCGGAATAACATCACAAGTTCCCTCGTTGGTCTTTAGGTTGAGAAAAATGGAGTCTACCAACCAAGGATTTCCCCTTGGAGGAAATCCTAGTCCTTTCTCCTATTGGGGAGATGTTGGTGCACCCCATATGACCACATTGTCACTTCTAGGGTTGACGATTGGTTTGCCCATATGGCTCTTCTCTACCTCTGTCATTCAGAATACCGTAATTCCTGAACAGTCAAGTCAGCAACTAGGTGATACTATAGTTACCTCCCAACCTTCCACTTCTTCTGTTTATCCCTCTCCTCCTTCCTCTTCACTTGATGAAGCTGGTAAAGCTAAAGATCAAGTAACTAAGAAGAAGGAGAAGAGGAAAGAGAAAAAGAAGAAGAAGGAGCCAAAAGCAAAAGGGGGCAACCATGTGTCGTCTAGTGAAAATCCTCACACCGCACCATCTAAACCTAAATCTCCATGTGTCATTTGCAAAGGAGATCACTATCATTAAGATTGTCCTTGCATCCCTCGGATCTTAAGGGACTCGTCTGCTCATTTGCACAATCCGGTTTCGTCAACATCTAATGATCATGTTGAAAGTACACCGTCAACCAGTGAAAGCAAAGCATCTGGACAAAAAAAGAATCGCAAATTTCCTTGTAAACTGTGTGAAGATGATCACACCGTCCACCATTGTCCCTTCCTAGACGAAGCCAAAAGAGTTTTGGATGACTGTCCTGCTTGACCACTACAACTCCCTCCTGGATATAAGAAACTCTTGCCGAGTCCACCACTAGTTGAAAATCCGACTGATATGATGTTGTGGTTGGTTGAAGCATATACCATTGAAAATGAACCCTCTGAATCCATACCTAACGAAAGTCAAAAGGTTGAGGCGGCAGTTGACCCAGTTTTTCCTTCAGAGGGATCATCTTTGAATGATACTGTCACTGAAGAGAAAGAGAACGACACCATTCAAATTCTTTTCGTAAACACATACTATGATGAACTTGGGAGTAGTCTACCTGTTCCTTTACTGCAGGAAGGAAGTTCATCAAAGTCGTATCCGTCCGTCTATTCGGTCCCACCTCCAAGCAACCTAGTCGTTTCCTTTGATTGGAATCTACCCGGCAGACCCCGTTTACCAGCTAGTGTACCATTCCGAATCATTGTACAAGCTTACAGAATGGTCATGGATGGTACCATCATAGATGAAGGGGCTTCTGTGAGTATCCTTTCCTCAACTACTTGGAAAGCATTGGGTTCACCATCGCTTCTGCCTGAAATGAGAAATCTGACAGGCTTTGACAAAGGAACCAATCGACTGTTAGGGATCCTTCCCAATATGCCCATTACTTTGAGAAGGAAAACCTTTCACATGAATGTGATGGTAGTCCAAGGACCCCTAGATTATAATCTACTCCTTGGGCGTGACTATATTTATTGCATGGGAGTCGTTGTCTCCTCACTCTTTAGAGTAATGTGTTTTTCGCCTGAAGGCAGAGTGGTCAAGCTCGTAGACCAGCTATCATTCCCAGGTTCACGCATAGAAAATAGTAAAATTCCATCCCTAAATGGTCTTTTCATTCAAGGAATGTCTCATCGATCTCCAGCCCGTCCACCTGATGAGAGCGAGTGATTCGAGAGGATATGGATGAAACCCAGGGGCCATGCACCCTGACCTGGTTCGGCAGGGAAACTCTAGGTATAAAGTAGGTTTCGCAAAGGAAAATGACTGGTCCGACACCTGTCCTTATAGGAAAAGGGAGTTAGACTAGAATAAGATTCCCTCGTCAAGGTTAGGAGGTTGGGATTTAGAACCACCCTGGTCCTAATGGACAAAGCCAAGAAGTGTTTCTATCTAGGGCCTGGATGGAAACTATCTTGCAAAAGTAAGAGCTTCTATATGGTAACTTGGAAATTTTTCATTATACCTGGGGGCATGTAAACCTTTTTGCGTGCAAGCGATGAGAGACCATTTATTTTTTAAATTTGTAGGTCCTCTAACCCTTTAAACTCGTAGGATTGGTTGTTTCCTAGTTTGCATAAAGAAAGGATCTAGGGCAAAGCTTTAAAAGGTGAAGGCTCCATAAAAAATGGCATCTTAGACGATATATCCTTATTACATGACTGGAACGAGTAGTTTTAATGCTGAATTCAAGCTCATTAAAAAATAAACATAAGCAATGAGCAAATGTTTCCCCCAGAGTTTAAGCTCATTGAAAAAAGAACCGGTCCCAGGTAAATAACCATTGTCAATGCATTATCATCAGCTTTTGAGCCTTGATCATTTTCTCATCATCACCTCCACTCTGTTTAAGTTGATCATTCGCCACCATTTGATTGTTTACCCCTTTCGAGGAACATTTACGAAATGGAAAGTAAAGGAAATAACAATGAAATAGAACAACACATCAGCCAAGGGTTTGGTGGCAATAAGTTATCCCTTTCATAACTGATGGGAGCAGATCAGAGGTCTGGGAGCCAAATAGCAGACGCTGACACTCATTACAGCCTGAGTCTGTCCTTAAGAAATGACAAGTAAAGGAAACAACAAATCAGCAATCTTGAAATAGACCAGCAATTGAAATGAAACAACAATTCAGAAATGGAACAACAACTAAATATGAATGTACAACAATCCAAATCAAGCATGCTTCACAATTATCATTAAAAGGGACAGTAATCCGAGCTTCAATGCAATATGCATGAATCACAGTTATAGAGTAACATCAATTGTAACGGAACAACAATCCCGAATAAACAACAGTCACAATTTAAGAATACGTCATACAGTTGTACCGATTTAGGAACATACAACGCGGTTAATCTGTAATCAAATGAAAATCTGTGAGGAACAACAATGTTATATCAATTATCCAAAGGAACAACAATGCGATACAAAGTTAAAATGATAACTTAGCATTCCTGTTGCAGATAATGATAGTATCCAATTAAGTATATCTAATAGCGCTGATATGTAAAACAGTAAAGTGCGTCAGATTACTGAACAGAGTAAAAGAAAGAGATCAAACCACACAGGAAGCATAAAGATATAATGCAGTAGCAGTGTACTCCACCAGAGGTTGGGCCCTTAGCCGCCATCGGATGCTGCTGGGTTACTTCAGGATCAAAGATGGAATGGCAACTAGATTTATATTAAAATATCAAAGCAGAGCTACAGTGGATTACAACAAAAAGTCTCTCAATCTCTCAGCCATTATCCATTCTCTCTTCCATCCTCAATTCTGAAGCTCTAATTCATCCTCAACTCCCTCATTCGAATCCCACTGAAATCACCCCCCTCTTTGATCTCTATTGTGATTTAAATAAAGAGAGATCAGAGAGGAGTTACAATAAAGATAAGTACAACATGATTTCTATTACAAAATTAGATTTTTTCCAACCAATTGATAAACAAGAAGATATATTTCCATCCAGCTTTCAACAAGAGCAAGACGAATTTGGCTTTGCAGCTGAGATTTGGAGGACGGCCGCAACAACAAATCTGAGAGAATTGTGCTCAAATAACCCTGTGTTTCTCTCACTAAAAGCCGAATTTGGGCAAACCATTCTTCTTTAACGTTAATTGGGTCCGTTCTGGACAAAACCCATGTTCCAGATTTTCCAGATTCTGCTTCATTTGCTCAGAATCTCAACCGCAAAACCGTCACTTCTTATTCCAGTGAATTTCTAAGTTGGCACTTTTAATGATCAAGTCTTCAATCTAGAGATTATCTTGGAGGCTAAAAATGGTGAATAATGTTACAACTGATTTATTAAAACTATCATTGATAAAATCACGCATAATCATCAATTTATTAGAAATAAAGGAGGATAAATAATATCCATCCATAAGAGCATAAATCTTTTATAAAATGGATTTAAATGATAAATTAGAATAGATGATATAATAGAGAAGAGTAAAAATGGATGAAATAAGTATTACAAAGTGGTCGTATTCATGGCCCAACATACCCCCACACTTAATATGTTGCATGTCCTCATGCAACGAAAACTGAATATGTTGCATGTCTTCATGCAACCCAAAGACAAAAACCATGTGTTAACCAAGGAATAAAAAATATGTTCATCTCATCTCATGAAATGGATAGAACAAATGAATTCTTCCTCAATTAATAAATATTCACTTTTAGTAATCTTGATGAAGGCATAACAATTTTTACATTGACATTCAATTATATGTATATATGAAGTTGCAACAAAATATGATATAAGCAACAACAAACTTCATTAACCATTTTCTCAAAAGCTACAACCCAGCTGGCAAGTAAATTTATAATATATGAATGCCTTTATGATCCAAAAATCGGACTGTTTTGATGCATGGATCATGAGATATAAACAAAATGGCTGTAGGTGAGGGTGCATGATTTCCGAAATTTTGTGAACCAATTTATCTTGAATTTATCTAGGTATGTGTATTTTAATAGTATGTCTGTGTTTCCTAGAGATCACAAGAATTGAGTTCATAGTTTTAAAAATATTATGGAAATCAATTTCTACACTGAAATTGTATGATGCGCTTAAATGAGAAAGAAAATAGAAAACATTCATCATGCGTAGCAATTCCTCCCCTTCTTTGAAAAATTAGCATGCCCTTATGCGATGCTAGAAAACAAATAGAGGTGGTTGCTACTATCTGTTGAATTCTATGCTTGGTGTAAAACAACATGGAATAAGGGAGGTGTTGAGAATGAATAAGAATAACAATGGATGATAAAGAATATGAATGACGTGGTCATAAGAAAGAAATGAACACTCCCCCACAATCGGAAATGATATGCTGCTGAAAAAGGGAAAGTGGTAAAGATGTGAAATGAAGGATGATAAATAATGCTCAAAATGGATTTTCATTAAATTCGCCTAAATTCATAATAAATTAGAAAATTATGCTATTTTACCTCGAGTTGTACCTCCAAAAAGAAAAATGTGAAATGACATATATGGATTGGCAATTGTTGAAGCTGAGTGGGTGCGGAAAATGATGCAAAAGGTTGAATCCAGGTAAGCACACCATGTCCAAAGAATTGTTCACGTTCGCAAGCTTCTTCTGTTAAGTGCAATAGTGTGGGCATGCTATGAATAGAATTCTGCCCATACTTGTTGTTCTCTTGTAAACAAAGCACTATTTTGCATACAATGTTCTTGAATCCATAGTGTTAGTTATAGCAACAGATAAGATGCATGCAAAAATTCAATTAGAAAAACTTATGTATACATGCAATACTAATATGTTGTCAAATCAACAAGGTATGGCAAAGTGCAGTAATTATATCGCATGCAATCCCATAATGCATACATTCCCCTCTCTAATTGGAAAAGAGATTCCATGACCATAAATCATATGAAAGGTGTTGTGCTGATGGCAAGGCAAGGGAATGAACAATACAGCAGTAGAGTACACAAATCAATGATAGGACGACAAGAGTTATGGTTATAATGAGAGCAGAGTGTATAAAGATAGTTATGAATAAAAGATAGGATGCTTTGGATTGATGATAAGTTATGAAAAGAAAAAAAGAACTACAATATGCCAAAAAGATGCTTTGCTGACTGTATTCTAGCTGAAAAGTGATGTGGGTGATCATAAAACAATTTATCATGCATAAAGGTTCAAAATAGGGATAAAAATTAAGGAAATAAATTCTCTGATAAAAATAAAAAATACGAAAAGGATATTATAGTAATAATTGACGATAAGATATAACTTCAATACCATAAGCAGAGCCTCTGCTGCCAGCAAGCGTCCATAGCCTCGGCAGGGTTGCTTTTTAACCCATATGAGCCAGGATCCTCAATTTATAACTAAAGAGTTTCAGTGTTGTTCTACAGAAGAGATCAGTGTGCTGGCGTGGTAACCAGATAACCACACTGCCATTCACTGGGATGTAACAAAAGTGATCAGGCCGGATCGTGATGAGACCTCATGTTCCAAGGGATAATTTGGCTATCCAGTGGATCATAACCCTCGTGTGGTGGCCATAATGGGAATGTCAGTTTGTTACAACCTTATGAACATGGTAGGCTGGCTCGTAATGAGACCCCCTATCCTCCATCTGTGAACAAATTTTGTTGTTATTACATATTTTTATGATAAAAAGAGGGAGGTTCAATACTCCTTAAGAGCAAGGATGGCGGAAGAAGTTGAACATGTCAATAGAAAAAAATATACCCATAATCTCATTTATTACAGATAGAGCAGATTATAACCAGGAAGGGTGGAACCAACATGGTATTAAGATGATCAATCAGTATCATGTACAGTAGAAAACAATGCAGTAAAGTAATATATAAATAATTGTGCCCTTTTGAAAATAAACTATCATCAAGGAGCTGTCCTGTTAAAGATCATAACGTGAATAATATTAACTCGCTTCAATAGAATCCATAATTCTTGTCCTCATAAAAGTAGTGTACTTCATACCATGAAAGAAAATCAGGAAAATGTGGTTGAGATGAACTAGGAATAATCCCACAAGAGGAAGGAAGGGTTGCTCTCGAAAATACTCCCAAAGTGTTGCTTGTTTTGAAGGGACAACAAAAACACTAAAAAAATATGTTGTTCTTTGTAGGGAAAAACAAAGGAAATGCACACCAAAAAGCAAAAATACATACAAAAAAGTGTAAAAATGCAAATGTCGTTTCTTTGGAAAAGGAACAGCAAAAACTAAAAGTGTCGTTCCTTTAGAAAAGGAACAACAAAAATGCAAGTGTCGTTCCTTTGGAAAAGGAACAACAAAAATAAAAAGTGTCAAAGTGCTATTCCTTTCGAAAAGGAACAACAAAACGTGAAAGTGCAAAAGTGTTGTTCCATTCGAAAAGGAACAACAAAACGTGAAAGTGCAAAGTGATGTTCCATTCGAAAAGGAACAAAAAAACACGAAAGTGCAGAAGTGTTGTTCCATTCGAAAAGGAACAACAACACGTGAAAGTGCAGAAGTGTTGTTCCATTTCGAAAAGGAACAAAAAAACTTGAAAGTGCAGAAGTGTTGTTCCATTCGAAAAGGAACAACAACACGTGAAAGTGTAGAAGTGTTGTTCCATTCGAAAAGGAACATCAAAATGTGAAAGTATAGAAGTGTTGTTCCATTTCGAAAAGGAACAGAAAAATGTGAAAGTGCAGAAGTGTTGTTCCATTCGAAAAGGAACAACAAAACATGAAAAAGGAACAGCAAAATGGACAATCATAAAATGTAAGCATGCAAAAAAAAAAAAAATAGTTGTTCACGGCATTGATGCTGAGGATTGGTTACACTTTGAATGAAGCAACACATGAAACATAAAATATAAAAGAAATTAGAAAAGAAACAACAAAAAACAGTATGTAAATAAATAAATTAAGTTACAACAGCTATGATGTTATGTAAAAAAAAATGATTTATTCGAAAAATGTTTTGGCAGCAAAAACATGACATGAATCTTCAAATGGAAATCAATTCTTCATTTCTTCTATTATGAATCCGTTGGGTAATGAGTTGGAAGAAATTCCTTTGTTTCATTTAAAATTTCTTTCAAGAATCACTCGTCCATAAATTGACATTCTTTTTCTCCTAGGACCTGCAAAAAACGAGTGTCTACCTGCAATAAAACATTAAATCATGGAGAAAGAGAGGTGCACGGCTCCCCTAATCCAAGAATTATGCAAAAAAAGAACTAACAAGTAGTTACTTTGTAGAACAAATCCATGGAGAAAATAACAAAGTAAAATTTATTTGTCACCTGCGGGAGAGCAGTGGTCGACCATACTAACCAGCAGTGTTTTAATCACAACTTCTTTGTTTTTTTTCCAAATTGATTGATTCCAGAGCTAAATGAGATATAATTAAAAGGTATATCTCCAATAGAAACATGTTTTAAAAATTCAATGATATGATATGTCAATTTTAGTTAGAACAACCTGCATTACAGAGTCATTTTCGATTACCCCACTTAGACCAACGGTTGATATTTCAAGCATAATTTTTTTGTTTGATGTCTGATACAAATGATTCAAATTGGAAATGAAAGTATATTCATTTTTTTATCTCCAATACAAACAGGTTTTTAAGAAAAGAAGAATTGATAAGTCAAATACTCTAAGGAACAGTCGGAAATACATAGCTTTAAGGGTGTTGATTTACGATAGACAGTCAGTATTGTTTTCATAACTTCCCCATACTATATCAAACATGAGTGATTCCAATTGTATTTTAAACTATATTCATAGGGGAATCTACCATAGTAACAGGTTTTAAAAATTAAAACATTTATGCCTCCAAAAACTGACTGTCCCAACTCTGTTCCTGAGCTGCCCACTAGTCACCATGTCAATGCTTTGTTTCTAACTTTTTCGTTTCAAATCCAAATTGAGTGGTTAAAATTGGGTTATAAATTAGACATCAAGTGCCACCTAGGGTAGAATCAGGTTTTAAAAATATTCATTTTTTATCCCTCAAAACATGGCTGTCCCGACTGTTTTTCCAGAAATTTCATCAAGCCCGAAAGCCAAAAAAATGATATTCAACCATTTTTTCATATTGATGATAAAAATGAATATAAGTGTTTGTATAACTATTATTTCCATTATAATTCATCTACATACACAAATGAATTTAAAAAAATGATCACCGATGTTGATTTCCATAGCATGTTGTAACAAAAAACAACTAGCTTCAAAAATAAAAATAAAAAAATATGTGTTTGTTTTATTTGTTTATTTATTTCATTTTATCCACTATCCTACTCTTCTTTGAGAATCAAATATGTTTATGTATAAGAGTATTTCTAGTGGAACCATTTTAGGATTGAGGCTTTACGTATGGACATACCAAAATTTGAAAAATGCATGTTGATAAAAATTAGGGTATGAGAAGCCAACTTCCCTTGAAAAGATGGTATAAAAAATTGTTGAAGTATGGAGTGATGATGCAAACACGTGATGGAGTGAAACCAATCTTCAATATATCCGTTCCTTTCTTGATTTCCCATCATACCGTGAATTTCTTGAGCTTTTAAAATGTTTTGTTGGTGCAACCTACAAGAAACCTCATTTTCTTCCATAGCTTGTACAATTTTTGAATTTAAAACATTTTAAATCTCATTGTAAATTTTCTCTAATCGCACATGTGAGATAGAATGGGTGGGAAGGTTGGGTAAATTTGGCAGTCCAACACTATAAGCATGTTGTACTGGTTTATTGTGGTGAGGGTGTGGAATTAGTTCAGCAGGAAGTTCAAAAAAAAATGTTGGGCAGTTTCTTACCATAATAGAAGATGTTCTTCATGTGTTCCTTCGAAGCTCCTTCTTCCAATGTTCCTGTCAATTAGTTAGTGTAATGGGTGGTGCTTACATCACCACTTGAATGAAATCATGTGCTTTGTTTTTCAAAATTTCTATTTTTTATTTTTTTAAGTCATTCACACAAAAATTCAAACATCTATTTCTACCCTAGGTTCTTTAACAGTCCTGTTGGAAAGCGGGCAGGGGAGCAGGGCTTTTACATGCTCCGTATGCAGGTTCTTACCTTCCATTTTTAATAGCCAATTATCTCCTAACAGGCACTCATCAGATGCACACTACTCTTTAAAAATGGCTACACTCTCCCCGGCAACGTCGCCAAAATGTGGAGCGATAAAAAGGTGTCTTTTAAACTCCTAATTACCTTCACATTAATTATCAACCCAGGGACGACTTTTTATTTCAAGAGTGTACTCAGTCTGAGGCGGCTATTTACTCAAGAGTAATGTTTTGTAGTATAGTTCTTAAAAGCTACAAAAGTAAATGAATGCTTAAAAAAGAAATCTAACAATAACATAAACTCAAATGCTCTGAAATCCAACTATTCACTCAGCAACCATCAATTGTGGATATAGTAGCAATAACTCATTCCTCTAGAGATTGATGCAATTGAGATCAAACCGGAACAAGACAATCAATCTGGGAACGAGGAAGAAATAACCAATGTTCTCTACAGTTGACAGTCCTGCTTTAAAGGAATCAAAAGGAAATTGAACTTGAACTAAAGTTGCCATTGAAAGTAAACTAGGAAAACTCTTTAAAAGCAAACTAGTGCAATTAATCAATAGAAATGAACAACAAATTAAATGGGTGCATGTCTACAACTTAACTACTTCAAAAGGATAAATCACGCCAAGCATTGCATCAGTCAAAGGTTCGGTAGAAATAACCCATCCTTTTCATAACTGATGAGAACAAATCCAAGGTCTGGGAGCTAGGTAGCAGATGTTGGGGCTCATTACAGCCTGATATCATCCTTGATGAATATAAATGAAATGGCAAGTAAAGGAAATAACAATGAAATAGAACAACACATCAGCCAAGGGTTTGGTGGCAATAACTTATCCCTTTCGTAACTGATGGGAGTAGATCAGAGGTCTGGGAGCCAAATAGCAGAAGCTGACACTCACTACAGCCTGATTCTGTCCTTAAGAAATGGAAAGTAAATGAAACAACAAATCGACAATCTTGAAATAGACCAGCAATTGAAATGAAACAACAATTCAGAAATGGAACAACAACTAAATATCAATGTAGAACAATCCAAATCAAGCACACAACACACTTATCATTAAAAGGGACAGTAATCCGAGCTTCGATACAATATGCATGAATCACAGTTATAAAGTAACAGCAATTGTAACGGAACAACAATCCCGAATAAACAACAGTCACAATTTAAGAATACATCATACAGTTGTACCGATTTAGGAACATATAATGCGGTTAATCTGTAATCAAATGACAATCTGTAAGGAACAGCAATGTTATATCAATTATCCTCTGTAAGGAACAGCAATGTTATATCAATTATCCAAAGGAACAACAATGCGATACAAAGTTAAAATGATAACATAGCATTCATGTTGCAGATAATGATAGTATCCAATCAAGTATATCTAATAGCGCTGATATGTAAAATAGTAAAGTGCGTCAAATTACTGAACATATTAAAAGAAAGAGATCAAACCACACAGGAAGCATAAAGATATAATACACCAGCAGCGTACTCCACCAGAGGCTGGGTCCTTAGCCGCCAGCGGATGCTGCTGGGTTACTTCAGGATCAAAGATGGAATGGAAACTAGATTTATATTAAAATATCAAAGCAGAGTTACAGTAGATTACAACAAGAAGTCTCTCAATCTCTTAGCCATTATCCATTCTCTCTGCCATCCTCAATTCTGAAGCTCTAATTCATCCTCAATTCCCTCATTCAAATCCCTCTGAAATCAGCCCCCTCTCTGATCTCTGTTGTGATTTAAATAAAGAGAGATCAGAGAGAAGTTACAATCAAGATAAGTGCAACATGATTTCTATTACAAAATTAGATTGTTTCCAACCAATTGATAAACAAGAAGATATATTTCCATCCAGCTTTCAACAAGAGCAAGACGAGTTTGGCTTTGCAGCTGAGATTTGGAGGACGGCCGCAACAACAAATCTAAGAAAATCGTGCTCAAAGAACCCTGCATTTCTCTCAGTACAAGCCGAATTTGGGCAAACCGTGCTTCACTAAAGTTAATTGGGTCTGTTCTGGAAAAAACCCATGTTCCAAATTTTCCAGATTCTGCTACATTTGCTCAGAATCTCAACCGCAAAACCGTCACTTCTTATTCCAGCGAATTTCTGAGTTGGCACTTTTAATGATCAAGTCTTCAATCTCGAGATTATCTTGGAGGCTAAAAATGGTGAATAATGTTACAACTAATTTATTAAAACTATCATTGATAAAATCACGCATAATCATCAATTTATTAGAAATAAAGGATAATAAATAATATTCATCCATAAGAGGATAAATATTTTATAAAATGGATTTAAATGATAAATTATAATAGATGATATAATAAAGAATAGTAAAAATGGATGAAATAAGTATTACAAAGTGGTCGTATTCATGGCCCAACAGTACCTTGGAGATCATTGACATTATTTGTGACTCCTCTCACTCCTGTTAACAGCTTACATCATTGGTTGGTAATCAGGCGATGTCTTTCCATGTTCGACTCCAGAACATTTTTCACATGGATCGACTTGTACTCCGAGTGAAGATGGAATAAGTTTTGAAGACCCTGGATCTAGTTTCATCCATCCGAGCTGTGATATATTTAGGAATATAAAGACATCAAATGTACATCATTGCCGAACAGATGATCATCCAAATCAAAGGATGATGACTCCATCCGAATCATCAGTCTGCTACACAGATGGTTGTCTATCCTATGTACATGAAAGTGAAGTTAGAAAGTTGAGCATGGGAATGCCCGCCTAAGCTAGATCATGAAAAATATTATGAAGATAATGTATTGTATTATATCTTATTACAGGTCGCCTCCCATCTTGAAAAAAGTTCGGGTCCTCATGGTAAAGCATTTCACCCGACATCAAAAGATTAACGTCCTCATGCTTTAGGGGGTAACTGTTATAGACATTTTTTGGCACTACAACCCCAATCCTAAATGTCCATAAAATGAGGGCTCCTAAGTCCCTAAAAGTGTTGCTTCACTACCTAAAGGAACAAGGTCCGCTGATTACATCATCTCCCAGAAGTTCTCCACGGAAAACTGCTCAGAAATGGTCAAAACTAGACCATACTGAATGCCTAGTGCAGAGGGTGCGATGCATATCACCTTCCCAGTGTAAAGGGTGCGATGCATACTGGATGGCCCCTCTATAGGGTGCAATGGGCGAGAATGGACAAGTGGCAGAGACAGTTTGCGAGGTGGAAGATCATAGAATCTTCCAGAAACCTCCCCTATGACACTTGCCTCTCTGATTTCGACCAGGAATGAGTAAGAGATCATCAATCTCCAAGTAGAATCAAGAACTATCAGAGAGAGGACACTAATCAAAACCCCAGAAGCTGACTCACCCCCCTACAATCATCTATATATGGATCCCTCATCACAGAGATCCAGAGGCTGGAATCTTGTATCTTGTAGAGTAGTGTTGTTGGTTTTCTAGTGTAACATCATAGTGTTGGGTGATCTAAGCTTTACTTGACATGAAGAAGGGCTTTCTTTCTGGACGATGATGTTGGGTCAGAACAATTGGTTGTAATCCTCTTTCTATTTTTGATATTAATAAAGCTATTCAAGTTTTCCCTCCACATTCGTGTATGTTTGATTGTATATGCATTTATGTGGTTAATACATATCTGGTCTTGTGTTGTTTATGAATATAGATCATTGTTCTTCGATAGCATTATGCTTCCTTGATTCCATAGGTGCTCTCTGAAGCTGTGTAGACAAAGAAGGAGTGGCAAATATCTATCCAGAAGGAGAGGAACCGAGCAAGGAACTAAGTGCAAGACAAAGGTTGGTGTCCTCTGTTCCCCTATTGTCTATTTTTCGTAAAGGAAAACAAAAGTAGTTTTAACTTGTTTTTCTAAGATAGCTACCAGTATTAATGGGAATAGCAGCTCTATGTGGACACTATTCCCGGTAACACTAAGGAATCACATTTATCTATTTTCCTCTTTGACTATAAGAGGGGAAAAATGAATAGAATAGAGAGACTGAACTTTTTTCCTTTTTACTTCAATTGTAATTTTAATATACAAACCATTATTCTGAAGGCTACATCGTGTTTTAATGACATTTGAATTTGATGAATAATATATAATTCGTGTTTTTGTTCATTCACGAGATTCTGAATTAATTAAGTAGTAATCACTGCCGGCTTCGGCCCGGTCATTGGTGGATTTCACTGCTATTCCCTATTTTATAGTTTTACTTTTATTTTACTACAAGTTTAATTACTCTATTTTAGTGCTTTACAATTAATTTACTTTCATCAATGTTGAGTTCATATATTCACTGCATTAGTCCTTATTTCTATTAATTGGTTTCATTTATTTATGTTGTAAACTTATTTCATTATTAGATAAGAATCATTTCTTGTTAATTGAAATACAAAGTGTTATTGATTAGATTAGGTGTATTACTTTTATGCAGAAGTTTAGATTTAGCTGAAAGAGCTCTGTTATCACTACAATGCACTCAGTTGATGTAATTGCAATTAGAACTTTTTGATTAAGATTGAGTTTTGGTTTTGATCAAGATTGAGTTTTGACGCTTGAACAAGTTAATTTCCTTGAGGTTACGAGATTGATATTTATGGTTTGATCGATTTAATCTTGTATTGAAATTAATAAGATATTTTAAATCATTACTCTCTATAGATATAACAACTTCCATTACTTGCACATATTGTGTACACTCTTGAAACAAAAAGATTTACCCAGTTTAATAATTAATGTGAGGCATTTAGGAGCTCTAAAAGACACCTTATGTACCCAACATTTTGGCATCATTTCTGGGCAAAGTGTTTCCATTTTACAGAAGGTGATGTGCGTTTGATAATTGTTTTTTGTGAAAGAACTGGGTATTAAAAATGGAATGTAGGAACCTGTGTGCGAGCAAGTAAAGTGCTTTCTCCCTTGCCCACTTTTCATCACAATTGCATAGGAATTGAAGTAGAAATAGATGGTTGATTTTTGTTTGTTGTGAAAGAATTGGGTATTAAAAATTGAAGGTAAGAACCTATGTACAAGCAAGTAAAGTGCTTGCTCCTTTGGCCACTTTTCAGCAAAATTGCATAGGAATTAGAGTGGAAATAAATGTTTGTATTTATGTATGAATGTGTAAGAAGAAAATAGTAGAAAAAGATATAATTCCTCCACCCAGATCTAAAAAATATAAGGGATCAATGCCCCTTGGATGATCAACCTTCATTGTCGAAATCATTAGGAAAGTTGAGTCTTAGTCATCAGTAGGACCCCAAACTGTTTCTACAAGAAATCCTACTATAACCCTTCAGGCTACAGGATCACCATCTGTAGCTGACGCTAAGATTCACAACAAGACTGAAGGGTCTGAACAGAGTTTTTAGAACACTGAAAACTTACAGGGTAACCCTTTACAAGAATTAAATTCTTGCAACCTCCATGGAAGAGAAGGAGAAATAGGTAGTGCTAAAAAGATTAAAACATTAGAACCCAAATCTCCTGAAGTAATAGTTGAACAGAGGACACCCAGTATTCTGAACCAAGCTAGCACTGTTAAAATCATTTTAAAAGTCTCTTCGAACTCCACCAGGAAAAAATATCCAGCTCCAGAAATCCATGAAGAATATTAGCATATTTTTTATCAAATGGATAATAATTAGGACCAGCCTCAGACCTCTACATTACAATACCCTATTGTTGATACACCTGTCAATGCTCCCATGAAAGCTATTCCATTACAGAATATCCCTACCTTTCATGGGCTAACTTCAGAGGATCTTGATGCATTCCTTTTCGAATTCAATGTTTTATGTAGCAAGTATGATTACACTACCGACCCCTAGAAGCTGAAGCTGTTCACCTCTACTATGAAGGGAGTAGCTCTATGTTGGTTTATGGTGCTTGGTGGAGGTATCATTAATGACTGGGACCAAATGAAAACAACCCTTCTAAAAAAATACCAAGATTATTGCCAAACTAGAGAACTGAAGGATGAAATCTATAAAATAGTAGCTAAGACTAATGGGACTCTTGAATAATACGTAGAACATTTTCAACATAATCTGCAAAGATCTCCTTATGCAAATTTTCCTCCTGAAGTTCTTAAAACTATGATGATCAAAGGTATGAAACACAAATGGGTAGAAACGTTAAATTTAATGGGGAAGGGTGATATTTATCAAGAATAGTATGACAATATTATTCAATTTTGTATCAGGTGTTCCAGAGGCAGTACAAGGTTGAAACCAACCAGACGTGATGCGATTTCCAAAGACAACAAAGCCTCAGGGGGAAGAATTACACAAGTCGAAATCAACAATCTACTGGAAGATTTCAATATTGATATCTTAGGGACCTTGAGGACACAATTGGATATCATGCAAGCCAAACAAAAACAAGCTGAAGCAGAATAGAACTTGGCTATTTTCTATCCATGTTGCAGAAAGAAACACAATCATAGATAATGTCTGCTAGATATGATACAAACATGCGCCATTTGCACTAAGGATCATGCTATGAAAAGTTGTCCATCACTTCCTCGATTAAAAGCAGTTTTCAAGGAAGCAGGAGAGGAAGTAGAACCAGTATATCTGTTGAAGCAACACCATCAATGGCAAGCACGTATGATAGGTATGCCTACAGAACCTTCTTCGTTCTTTCCTTCCTCACAATTTAATTCTCAGCAGTATCTAGGGGCAACATGGCAGAACCAACCACCTTTCTCTACTTGGCCACCTAAAGCATTTTCTATGCCATCATGGCCCAACCAATTAAATCCAAATAATAATTGGGAAAATTCCTCTTACCCTGCACCATTCTAGCAGAACACCCCCGATCACTCTCAATGGTCTCCTTCTGCCTCACAAAATTAGAACTCGCAACCAAATTGGCAATGATCCGCAAACCAGCCTATGGGGATAATTCATTTACCTCAACCAAACTTACCGACACCTTACATGTTGCAGCAAAATCCTCAACCTAATATATGACTGCAACTCCTAGCTCAACCTAACCCAAATGCTAACAACAGACCAATCAAGTCAGTACAAATTATTGAGAGTCTGGATCCTTAAGTTGAGTTGAGAGAATGTAATGAACTTAAGTTAAGATCTAGATGCGTAATTTCTCTAGAAGAGGATAGAAATATGCAACCTAAAGTTAAAGAAACACATCCGGATAAGCCTTCGATTATAGATGACCAGCAAATAAAGCAGGGAAGAGATATAGTCAAGGAGAAAGATCCTGAGCAAATTATAGTTACTTCTCCCCCCTTCCCAGAAAGATTGATAATACCTTTACCAATTAAATATCCTAACTTTGATCTTCTGGGTGAACTAAAAAATCTATGTATAAAAATACCCCTCCTCCAGGCCATTCAAGATATTTCAATATATGCTAAAACCATTAAAGAATTGTGTGCAAAGAAGTCTTTGAGGAAACAAAAATAACACCAACTATCCATGTCGTCAGAACATTGTCTGATTTATTACTAGGTAAAGAGACACTTGTAAAATATGAAGACTCGGGAAATCCCATTGTCACAATACAAATAAATGGCCTCTATTTTCCTAATTATTTGGTTGATTTAGGGGCAACCATTAACATTCTTACAACAGAAACTTGCGAAGTGCTTGGCATCATAGCCTTAGAACCAACCACTACTTTGTTGGAACTAGCCGACCGTTTAGTCATTAGGCCAGAAGGACAATTACAAGATGTGATGGTTTCTGTGGACTCTTGGGAATATCTGGTAGATTTTTTTTATCATTAACCCCATAAATCGACTAGATGGACATCCCTTAATACTGGTAAGGCCTTGGCTAGCAACAATCGATGCTTATACAGGCTACTGAATAGGCAGTATGAACACAACTAGAGGGAATGATGTAAAGAATCCAGCTTTATACCCTCCTACTCAGCCAAGCCTAACCATTGTAAAAACTAGGAAACAACCAACAACATATTTAAAAGAAAATATTCCTTCATCATTGACTGTGGAAAATGCACTTGAAATTAAAAAACCAAATAGAAGATGATGTCATTAACACCTTTATCAATCACCGTACTGCAGTCTCTAATTTGAGATGTCACATGATTGAAGCAGTCCTTGACAATGAGATTGAAGAAGATTCCTTGAGAGACATTAATGACCAACTGATACCAACAACCACTATCTATAATAGCAATCCTATTGAAATCGATCAAGGGAAAATCTTGAACATTAACAGTAATCTGAGTAATGACCAGCAACAAAAACTTATCCAAGTCCTTAGGAAATGTAAAGGGTATTTTGTATGGGACTACCCAAACATGAAAGGTATTGACCCTCAGTTATGCGTGCACCACATCTACACTGAAAAAGATGCAAGACCCATTCAACAACCACAATGTAGATTAAATCCTTATCTAAAGGATATTGTGGAAGAAGAGCTTCAAAAACTGTTAGATGTGAATTTTATTTATCCTATATCTGACAGTAAATGGGTTTCTCCATTAGTAGTTGTCCGCAAAAAGAATGGAAAATGTGGGATATGCATTGACTATAGAGAACTCAACAAAGCAATGCAAAAAGACCATTTTCCCCTTCCATTTATCGACCAGGTCCTAGATGCAGTAGCAAGAAAGAAATTCTTCTGTTTCTAGGATGGCTTCAGTGGCTACAACCAAATTCAAATTGCCCTTGAAGACCAGGATAAAACTACTTTCACCTGCCCCTGGGAACATTTGCTTATATGGTATTGCCTTTCAGATTATGCAATGCACCTGGTACATTCCAAAGAGCCATACTCAGTATTTTTGCAGACTTGATAAATGAAGGATTGGAGGTGTACATGGATGATTTCACGCCCTATGGATATGACTTTGATCAGGCATTACAAACATTGGATAACGTCATAGAATGGTGTATTGCTACTAGGTTATATTTAAGTCATGAGAAATATCATATGATGATGATAGAAGGCCTGATTCTGGGTCATTACATTTCAACAAATGGAATTCAGGTAGATCTAGCAAAGATACAGGTAATCCTCTTATTAGCTACTCCATGCACTCAAACAGAGGTATGTATCTTTCTGGGATTTGTTGGATATTTTCATAGATTTTTAAAGAAATTTTCTCAAATGTTGCACCTTTATGTGCCTTGACAGGAAATTTTGATTTTATATGGACTGATAAATGTGACACTTCCTTCACAGATCTGAAACTGTTAGTATCGACAACACCAATATTACGAGGCCTGAATTGGGGTATACCTTTCCAGATTTCATCAGATGCACCAAATACATCTATTGGAGTTTTTCTTGGCCAATAAAAGGACAAGAAACCCTATGCTATATATTACATCAGCAAAACCCTAACTCCTACTGAGTTGAATGATATAGTAACAAAAAAGGAGTTTCTAGCTATTATTTATGCTATCAACAAATGTGGACACTATATAACTAGATACCCTGTATTTCTGTATATTGATCACTCTCCTATTAAATATTTAGCCAATAAACCAATTAAAAATGGAAGAGTGACTCGTTGGTTACTACTTTTGCAGGAATTTGACATAACTATAAGGGATCAACCAGGGAAGGAGAACCTCGTGGCAGACTTCCTCTCCCAAGTTCCAAGAACAGGTGATACATTGGTAGTAGAGGATCAGTTCCCGGATTAACATTTGTTTTCTGTGGCCGTAAAAATGCCATGGTATGCAAATGTGGTGAATTACTTAGCAATGGGAAAATTTCCCAAACACCTGACACCCATCTAAAGGAAATTGATTGTGCAGTGTAGCACCCATTTCTCTTAGATTGGAGGATACCTTTTCAACACATTAGATGATATGCACATCTGCAGTTCCATCATGGGGGACAAAATTTATGATATCTTAAAAGCCTACGATGATGGAACTTGCGATGGAAACTTTGCAAATCATAGAACTAGACATAAAATTCTACAGATGGGATACTACTAGTCCACTATTTTTAAAGATGCTAATAAATTTGTCTAGGCATGTGATAGTTTCCAAAGGATGGGCTGCCTTGGCCAATCTGATGAAATGCCCCTGCATCAACAACTGGTGATAGAACCGTTTGAACATTAGATTTCTTTGGGCTGTTCAAACCACCATCCAACCGGAAATCGTATATATTGGTTGCAATAGTTTATTCAACTAAGTGTGTGGAAGAAGTAGCATCACCAAGAGCAACAGAGGAAACTATTATTAATTTTCTTTTCAAATTTCTGTGCGGTATGGCTTAACCAAAGAAGCAATTAATGATGGGAGGCGATAATTCTTGGGTCACAATATTGTTGCTGCACTAGAAAATCATCACATCGCGCACAAACTTACTTCTCTGTATCACCCATAGGTGAACGAGTAGGTGGAGAGCACCAACAAAGTTATTGAAGCTATTCTAACAAAGATAGTCCACATCGATGAGACTGGACTACTCAACTTCCATAGGCCTTATGAGTGTATCGCACAACTTGGAGAAACATTATTGGATACTCTCCGTATCAACTGGTATTTGGTAAGGAACCTAGTTTTTCCATAGAATCTAAAATACAAACACTAAGGATAGCCCAGGAAGTAGGACTAGATTTAACTGAAGCCCAAGTTAACAGGTTACAACAAATGAATGAATTAGACGAAATTTAGCTACTAGCTCTACAACATACGACACTCATTCAATAGAAAAGAGCTAAATGGCATTATGCATTGATTAAGGAAAAGACATTTCATGGGGGTGACTGGGCACTTCTTTATGATTCTAGGTTTCAAGACTTTCCTAGAAAACTGTAAACTATACGGTTAGGCCCCTATGAAATAAAGAAGTACATGACAATGGCACTCTTATGCTGGCTACCATTTATGGGTCTGGTTCTTCTTTTAAAGCAAATGGGCATCGGGTGTGCCTCTACCAAAAACCTCTTACCACAGAATATTTCTATCAACAGATACATGAGGACCCCACCATGCAATTTTTAGCTGCATAAGGAAATCCTTCAACAGCTTCATCTTTATAAATTTTATTTCTTCTCTGTAAAATATGTAAATATGATTGTTGATTTGATTTGATTTTCTTTTTTATTTCTCTCTTCTTGTTTTTCTATTCAATCTATTGAAAAACATCTTCTTTCTTTTCATTGTTTTGTTGTTCAGTTAATTGAACAACTGCTTTTCAATCTACTAAACAGTTGTTGTTCCATCTATTGAACAACTATTGTTCAATCTATTCAAAAACAAATTCTTTCTTTTCGTTGTTTTGTTGTTCAGTTAATTGAATAGATGTTGTTCAATCTATTGAACAACTGTTGTTCCATCTATTGAACAACCATTGTTCAATCCAATTGAACAACACTTTCTTTCTTTTCGTTGTTTTGTTGTTCAGTAATTGAATAGTTGTTGTTCAATTTATTGAACAACTGCTATTGAATCTATTGAACAGCTGCTGTTCAATCTATTAAACAACACTCTTTTTATTTTCGTCAGTTTACTGTTCAATCTATTGAACAATGCTTTCTTTCTCTTCATTGTTTTGTTTTTCAGTTAATTGAACAACTATTGTTCAATCTATTGAACAACTACTATTCAATCTATCAAATAGCTGCTATTTAATTTGTTGAACAACACTTTCTTTCTTTTCATCGTTTTGTTGTTCAATCTGTTGAACAACACTTTCTTTCTTTTTGTTGTTTTACTATTCAGTTAATTGAACAGCTGCTGTTCAATCTATTGAACAATTGTTGTTCCATCTATTGAACAGTCGTTGTTCAATCAGATTGAACAACACTTTACTCTTTTTGTTGTTTTGCTATTCAATATATTGAATGGCTACTGCTCAATCTATTGAACAACTGTTGTTCAATCTTTTGAACAACATTTCTTTTCCTTTTGCATGGTTTTGATGTTCATTTAATTGAATAGCTTATGTTCAATCTATTGAAAATCGCTTCTATTCTTTTTGCGGTTTTTCGTTGTTCGTTTAATTAAATAGCTATTTTTCAATCTTTTGAACATCTGTTATTCAACCCAATTGAACAACAAAATTTCACTTTTATATGATTGCTCTACACTTATCTCAGCCCCAGTTTTCTTTTGTTTTTCATTTTGTTTTCTTTTCATGGAATGAAGTACACTACTTTTATGAGGACAATTAATTTATGGATTCTATTGAAGGGAGTTAATACCATTAATGTTATGATCTTTAACATGATAACTTCTTGATGATAGATTCCTTACATGAAAAGGGACACGGTTATGTATATACTAATTTACTGCATCATTTTCGGATGTACGTGATACTAATTGATCATCTTAAATACCATGTTGGTTCCACCCTTCCTGGTTATAATCATCTTTGTCTATAAAAAATAAGACTATGGGTATACTTTTTCTATTGACATCTTCAACTTCTTCCACCATCCCTACTCTTAAGGAGTATTGAGCCTCCCTCTATTTATCATAAAAATCTGTAATAACAACAAAATTTTGTTTTTAGATGGAGAAAAGGAGGTCCCATTACGAGCCAGCCTACCATATTCATAAGGCTGCGACAAAGTGACATTCCCATTATGGCCACCACACCAGGATTATAATCCATTACATAACCAAAATATCCTTGGAACAGGAGGTCTCATCACGAGCTGACCTGATCACTTTTCCTACATCCCAGTGAATGGCAGTGTGGTTATCTAGTTACCACGCTAGCACACTGACCTCTTTTACAGAACAACACTGGAACTCTCCATTTATAAATTGAGGATCCTGGCTCATATGGGTTAAAAAGTAACCTTGCCAAGGCTATGTATGCCTACTGGTACTAGAGACTCTGCTTATGGTATTGAAGTTATATCTTATCATCAAGTATTACTATGATACCATCTTCTTATTCTTTCTTTTTATCGGAGAAATTATTTCCTTAATTTTTCCCTGTTTCGAACCTTTATGCATGAGATACTATTTTTCGATCAATTGTATCATGCCCGGCTAGAATACTATCAGTAGAGCATCTTTTGGGCATATTATTGTCCTTTTCTTTCTTGCATAACATATAATCAATCCTAAGCATCCTATCTCTTCTTCATAACTATCTTTACACACTCCGCTCTCATTATAACCATACCTCTTACCATCCTATCATTGATATGCATACCCTATTTCATTTATTGCCATACTATTCACCCACTTGCCTTGTCGTCAGAACAACCCTTTCCCTGTCTACTCAATCGTAGGAAACCTCTCATTTTAAGGGGGGGGTCCAATTACACCTTTGCATGTGTTGTATTTATTTTGCTTATTGGACTTGATATGTTGCTCTGATATCCCATGATAAAATAGCATGTGGTAGTATGATAGTCCTCGAATTAATATTATTAATTATCATGGAAATTTTGCTTAACATTATGGAATTTAGTTGTTACATCTACTTGTTGTTCTGTTTCACCAAAGCAATTGTTGTTCTCTGCTACATTTTTTCTGATATGTTAATCTTTGAAATTGTAGGGCACATATTGGAAGAATTTGAGCATTATGGGTGGAAAATCAGTTCACCGAGAACCCTTAATATTGGAAATTTCTGACAGAGCTAGGGAAATCCTAGTACACGCTGGATGGATGTCACATTTCACCAGGCTTTAGGCCCCTAGTAGTGAAATCACTCTTGAATTCTTACAACACTTACAGAATGGGTAGTCCACAGTAAAATGTATAAGAATAATAGTATCGGAGGCTGTGATAGCTAAAGTTTTTGGGCTGCCGGCAGAAGGAGCAGTATGGCCTAAAAATCACATAATGTTGCATGATGTGGTGAAGATTTTCAAAGATGCAAGTGAAGAACTAACCCGAAAAGGAAAGCACATTCAACCGTCCTCTTTGGGACAACCATGGTGTGAATTGGCAAGCATCATCCAGAAGTACATTACCTATGATGGTCAACAGGATGTGGAAAAACCATGACAACTTAAACTCTTAGCTATTTTAAAGCAAAAGCTTACTGTTAATTTTCCATTTTTCTTAAATTCATTATTGCATGATACAACTGATAGAATAAGATGGGCTAAACATCTTGATATTGTAGTCAGTCATCATGGTTTTATCAGATTGGTTGCTAATCATAGTCTTGCTCAGAAAAAATTAACTTGGGATAATTTTATAGCGCCACTAGAGATTAGGCCAGACCCTGTAGACCAAAACTCTGCAACCTTAGAAATTGAACAACAAAACCCTGTTCCGAAGAGGTAAAGAACTGCTCATACAGTAATAGGACCTCATAAGCACAGGCATTTTGCGAGGCTGAACCTAGTTCAAAGGACCTTTTTAGATCCTTGGGGTAGTGCTGAACACTTGGCAAAGCCATCTAGTCCAATTACTGTACATGACTCTGAACCAGAACTAGAGGAAGAATGTAATTCTGAATCAGAACCAGAGGAAGAATGAAATTTTGAACCTGAATAGGGGGAAGAATGTAATTATGAATCAGAACCGAAGGAAGAATGAAATTCTGAACCAAAATAGTGGGGAGAGCATGATTCTAACCCAGAACAAAGGAAAGAATAACTTTTTTTTCAAAATGATGATGAACCAGAAAATGAAGTAGGGCCTTCTCAAACACCACCTATGAGTGCCCGAGATGATTCCTTGCAGGAATTTGAGGGAGGCATGGCCAAGGTTCTTGCAAATTTGAACACATATATGCAACCTAAAGGATCGCTTGACCTAAAACTGAACAAGCTCAATCCTCAGAAGATTCTGTTCACACATAAATTTTGCCTTCCCTAGAAGCTGCAGACTAAGAAGAGGAAGTGGACATAGAAATAATTCATGAATCTAATAACCAGTCAGGTGACACTATTATAGTGGAACATAGCCAAGATGAGCACCAAGAACATTTAGATACAGAGGGTATTGAAAACCTATTTCTACAAAGGATGCTCCTCAGAAGAAGCGAGTAGCTGAAATAAAGTTAAGGAAGCTAAGGAAGAAATACGAAAAGCTTCAAAAGATGGTTAAGCAGCTATGTCAGAAATTAAAAGAAACTGCAAATAGGAAAGCTTAGAGCACCACTCCTAAGTTAGTTACTATGGCCACACAAACAAAAATATGTGATGGTAGGGCAATAGGAACCCAAACCGAACCTATTTCTACCTAGACAATAGTCACACAAACTAGATTTCATATAAATCTAATAGATATGGCTACCCAGACCGAGGCTTTACCTTATCAGATCAAAAGCACCCAGACAGAAGAAATATTCAATGACACTCCATTAAGTAGTGATCCTATTCTTTTAGAGTTACAGGAGGAGGTTTTGCAAGCCTAGCTTGCTTTAAAGCAATATAGGAAGGATAGAGTTCCTTTGCAAAAGTATCAAGAGTTGCAGAAGCAATTAAAAGAATTGACCATAGCCGAGGATTAAACTTTTGCTAAGCTCAGGCAGGATGAAGAAAAGCTGAGGAAAGTAAAAGCCAAGCTGGATAAGGTCATAGGTCGGATTGACACCATTTTCTCTTTATATTCTAATGTCTTATCTTGCAGGTCTCCTACTACAAACTATGTTATGTTTTTATTGGAAAGATATTTATTGTTGAAGAATAAAGCCGTTAAGGCCGATAAGTAAGTTGAATTGAAGACAACCGAAGAATTTATAAATTGTTGTAAGGTGCATGGGATAAAATCCCAACATCTTCTTTGTGAATTTTATTTGCATAATTTTTTATTAGAAGGGAGGTGGACAATAATCCTAGTCCTTTTGTTGGGGACATTCAGTTCTAGGCCTTTATTTCTTTCACAGAAAACCAACTCATGTGGTCCAAGTCTTATAACACCTTTCAAAGAAAAGAACATGGATTGGATTTGTGGGTAAGGAGTGAGCCTACTCACCCCTTGCAACTTTTTTTAAGACACAAAATTCTCATGACACAGGAGGGTGTAATTAAAATTCTAGGGCCTATACATAAATAAATTGTGGAAACAGGAAGGGCATATTTCTTATCCATTCAGGAAAGATCCTTGCTTGCATCCAAACAGAGATGGACGGTCTCAACCAATAATCTCAAGAATAGAGAACCATTTAATTACAAGAATTTTAAAGTCATAGGCCGTCTTTCCACATATAGTAATATAATCTTGAGGGAAGGACCACATTGGCTAGGGTGTCGATTTAGGAACCCTATTATTTGGTACCCTCCTGAAGGATATCATTCTGATTATGAGTTGCCTGAAGGTCATGAAGGGAAAACCTTTGCAATTTTAATACAAAAGCATGGTTTTAGGATGGATGAAGAAAAATCCTTTCCTACTTACTCTTTAACTACATTACATAATAACTATTTATTTTCACGAGGACATGAAACAAGGTAAGTAGGGGAGTATGTTGGGCCATGCAACAGGTGTAAAATTACTCTTGATTACAGTATCATTTTCCTCCTTTTTATGCATTTGTGTCATGATGTAATAAGGATTTGATAGAATTTTGATACAGAGTGAACGAAACTGCTTTTGATTCGATTTTGCTGTCAAAAATAATCTTTGTTGCTTTTGATGTAGAAATTAGTGAATGGAATAGCTACTGTTCAAACTATTGAACAACAAAGGCTAAACAAGGAGAAAAGAGTGTGTCTTGTGCGGTCAAATTGAGAAGTGAATCAGGAGGATTAGTGCAAGATGAAAGATTGTTTGATAATAGTATTTTCTTGTGAATTCCTCAGGATCTCTTGATCTTGAGGAATCACATTTATCTCTTTTCCTCTTTGACTATAAGAGGGGAAAAATGAACAGAATAGAGAGACTGAACTTTTCACCTTTTTACTTCAGTTGTAATTTTAATAGACAGAGCGTTATTCTGAAGGCTACATAGTGTTGTAATGACATTTGGATTTGATGAATAATATATAATTCATGTTGATGTACATTAATGAGATTCTAAAGTAATTAGGTAGTAATCATTAGTAGCTTGGGCCTGGTCACTAGTGGATTTCACTGTTGTTCCCTGTTTTATAGGTTTACTTTTATTTTACTGCAACCTTAATTACTCCGTTTTATATATTTATGATTAATTTAATTTCATCAGTGTTGAGATCATATATTCATAGCATTAATCCTTATTTATGTTGATTGGTTTCATTTATTTATGTTGTAAATTGATTTTATTATAGATAAGAATCATTTCCTGTTAATTGAAATCCAAAGTGTTATTGATTAGATTAGGTGTATTACTTTTATGCAGAAGTTTAGATTCAATTTAAAGGGCTCTGTTATCGCTATAGTGTACTCGGTTGATGTAATTGCAATTAGAACTTTTTGATTAAGATTGAGTTTTGATGCTTGAATAGGTTAATTTCCTTGAAGTTATAAGCTTGATATTTATGGTTTGATCTGTTTACTCTTGTATTGAAATTAATAAGATATTTTAAAGCATTACTCTCTATAGATATAATGATTTCCATCACTTTCACATATTGTGTAAACTCTTCAAACAAAAAGACTTACCCAGGTTGATAATTAATGTGAGGCATTTAGGAGTTCTAAAAGACACCTTATATGCATCCAGCAGTGTGTCTAAGAAAAATTATTGGATGATGTGATAATGTTGACAAGAAGCGACCCATCGTAGGAGGGCCTAAATGTATCCCCCGTCAACAACACAAAATAGGTATGGTGATTGAGACAACATGTTCATAATGATGTTGACATGGAACTAGATTGGGAAAGGTAGACATGAAATGAAGGCTTAAGAGTATCATAGCAGAAATCAACTAAATTACTTCTCTTGAACACACTGGTAACATTGAATGGAGTTTTCATCATTGACCCAAAACCTAAATGGAGGTTTTGAAAAAAATTATGATAACCATATTATCCCACCCAAAATCCACGAAGATGAAGTGGAAGAGTGTTGTGTTCAAGGGCAAGTCACTACCATCGGCAAAATGGAATCCATTGTTTTCCTAATTTCCCCAACCATACTACTCATTACATGTTTATTTTTTAACAATCTTGAGGAGGATAACATATGCTTGATTTATAAGTTTATCCTTCAGATGAATGCATCTAACTAAATTTAACGAACCCTGAGAAGGAGTGGTTTAGCCCTGTCATGATTGAGAATTCCATCATTATTTGATGTTTTTACGAGTCCAACAAAGGTAACATTCAATATACGTTTTATGTTTAGAGAGCCTGAAAAAGAGGAAAAAAAGAAAAATCGAAATGTCCTGTTACGTAGGTAGTCCCTTAGGTCTGAAAGGGTGGAAAATACCCAGGGGAAACTCTTAGCAATGTTTGACTAAGGTATTCCTTTTTCGTAGTTAGTCTATCTCAATTCAGAAAAAGGTTAAACTTATACTGAGTAAACATCTTTTCATTTATTTTTATGAGTTCGAAAAGACAAATGATCGGCAATCTTTTCATATTTTGGGAGTATGAAAATCGCTAAAAGAGGACTCCAAGGGGTTCCTTTTTCATATGCTTAAAGAGCCCAAAAAATAGATAAAAGTTTAATATGTGGACAAAGTAACATGTTAAGAACATGATGAAAATCTACTAACAGCTATTGACCTACCCCAAACACCACAAGAAGGATAAAATGTACTTGTTTCATAGTAAAAATGAAGCATATCTAGGTCACAATACTAAAAATAAATATTTAATGAGACAATGACCATAAATATTCAAAATGACTTGTCATTTTTATCATTTCACATTTTACCTTCAATAGTGAGTATTTGGAACCCTTTTTCCCTTGATCTCCTACAACTAATTATGGCTAATCACGGGAACCATTTCAAGTGTCGCTACTTCCAGGTAGGAACTGAAATGTCTCTCTATATTTCTACAGTTCATTTTTATGTTTTCATCAAAAAAGTTTAAGGTTTTGAGGCCCCTGGGTTCATAAAAAATTCCTTGGGACCAACGTGCCCCCCCGTGTCAAAAATGACATTGCACCTAGGCAGAGGAACAGTGCAGGAAGAGGTAAATAATTATCTCTCATTCATCATTGGTCCCATAACCCACATGAATTCCTTGTATCAAGTTTATTTTAAGGTCCCGATGTGTTGTAAACAATTTAGGTGTTTTCGTAGCGCGGAAAAAAGTCTAGGCGTTTTCGTAGCGCAAAACCCAGATTTTACACTAGCTGTGCTACGAAATCGGAGATTCGTGTAGTCCGTAGCATATCTTTCCTAGTTGTCATATATGTCACATTCAGTTATGGTTTCATCATCCACTATCAGCTTATACACTTCGCCTATCATGTCCAACTGCTTATCTTCATCATTAGAGTCGTTAGGTACCCTAGTATGCTCGGATTGCAAGTTTCAAGAAGAGCCAGGTATTCACAGTCATGATTATGATTGTATTTATTGCATGAGGAATAATCAACAAATGTTAAATTTAAATTCCTCGAACGTCAAGTGAGGTAGTAGTCAAGCAAGGCAACCATCAAGTGAGGCAGTGATCAAAGTTTGAGATAGCGCCCGTCGATCAAGTTTTCATTACACTAAAGTATCATGGAAGGGTTGACAGAAGAGAAAGAGCACAGGTCGGGTAAACGTTTGAGGAGCGAGTCTGAAGGTTTGGACATCATATTGAGGAACATGGAAGTGGAACATGCATTCAACCAGGTTGGATGTTGGAATTTCTACAAAAAACTCCAGGGAGGTCATGCACAAATCACCAAAGAGCTTGCCTTGAATTTCACAGGACTGAATTCAAAAGTTGGTGTGCTTGAATTGCAAATTTCACCAGAGGTAATCTCCACAGTCACTGATATTCTGACAGGAAAAGAAACATGGTTTAAAAATTTTAAATTTGATATGACCCCCTGCAAAGAATTTCTGAAGCCGGAGTTCATTAACTCAAATTTAAACAAGTTTGTGCCTAGAAATAATGTCAAAGACTCATATGCCAATTTGCTTACCTGCATACAGAGGTACCTAACCTGTGAAGAGAGATATAATAAGGTGTATTCATATCACTCCAATCTTCTATTGCATTTCACAGGAAAGACATCTATTGATTTACCTTTCTATTTATTTCGTAGCTTGAGCAAAATGTGTGACAAAGTGCAGCTAAGGAAAGAAGCCTGTGAGACCTCATTGTTTCACCACGGCTTAGTTAAGTTGATTGTTCTGCATGAACTCCAAAGAGTAGGTAGGTCTTGGCCCACTTTCATGTTTATTTCTGGTTTTAAAAATGAAACTGGTCTTAGCCCACAAGTTGTGAAAGCTTCTTCACCCACAACTGATCATCGTACAGAAACGAGATCCAAGAGATTCACAAAATTGAAAGCCAAGAAACAAGTAAGGGAGCCTGCCACATCACTGGTTATTCAAGATACACCCCAGCAGTCCCTGAAAGAGAAAACTCCAATCAAAGATGGGAGAAGTGAAGCGCCTACAGGAGAAGTAGTCTAGAGAAGAATGACTAGGAGTCAACTCGCTAAGGAAAAAGGCAAGAAGGTGGTTGCTGAGGAAAGCCCTGTTTCAAAGGGAAGCTTGAATGACTTACTGCAAGCCATTGACATTGAAGAATTTCCCTTGGTTCAAGCAGATTTGATAGAATCAAGTAAAGACAAAACTAAAAGAGTCAAAGCCTCGAAAAAGCTCAAGTTTGATGACCAAGTTGCTCAATTTGTCTTTAAGCCAAGAAGACCCATGACGAGAAATTTAAAATGCATGCAGGAGATGCTGCCAGAAGCAGATGGAATAGAGGAGATTGTAAAAGCTCATGACAAACCCTTGCCTTTATCAGAAACATCATCACAGTTGCATAGAGAAGATAGAGGAAAGGCAATCATCTCACCAGAAGGAAATAGTGTTGAAGAATTGAAAAATAAATTAAGGTTAGCAAATCTTGAAATTGCTAAATTGAAGAAAGCCTCTAGGAAGCATGCAATCAAGGAGGCTCATTTTGAAAAATGCAAGCTTTTTGGGAAGATAAAACATTCCATGTACCTGAGGTAGTCGACCGTAATACACAATATTATACCTAGACAGTCCCTGCACTAAAGGAGGCAACATTGATCAGAAGGGTTAATACAAAACTAAGAGTTGGGATCAGAGTTATGAAAAGGAAAATTGAAGATTTGAGGATGCAGCTGAGTCACCGGGAAAGATATCCTTAAGAAAACCACACAGCAAGTAAGCTTATATTCAAAATTTTGATGATTTACCTTATTACGGTTTCTTGAAGGATGATACATCTCTACTCAGTTTTGATAGCTTGAGGGCAGTTGAAAGGGATATGTCTAGATAAAAGAGGCTTAAGTGAGTCAGATTTTGGTATCAAACTGTGTCTTATGATTACACAGCAGTTTCGTAGTGCACTACGAAACTGCTGAAAAGACGCATAATGCACAGCAGTTTCGTAGCGCGCTACGAAACTGCTGAAGCTACATAATTGAACCCAGTTTACCAATTTTGAGAAATCAAGGGGAATTTTTTTGAAATGGAAGTGTCAAAAAAGGTCATTACAATGTGCAAGCAACAGGCAAAGGTAAAACAAGCGGAGGAAAAGAAATATGAACTATAAAGTTTTATCATGCAAATCTTTGCTAGTTTTCTCCACAACATTTCAAACGGTTTTGAAGAAGTTATTTCTCCATACGAATATATGGAAAGGGTCTACAACACATCAAGAACGTGACACTACACCCTTGTGTGATCAAAGAAGATATCATGGTTAATTAATCTCAAACATCCTTGAGGAAACCAAACGCAGGGAAACAGGGGCAATTTCCTACTTTGCAGGAGCAGTAAAAGAGATAAGATATTAAGGGCCAGCAAGAAACTTTAAAAATGCATCAAAGTTAAACTGAAGGGAACCACTTGTCATAGAACGAGTCTTTATTGTAATTAATTTTATTATCAGCATGGTATGGGGTTAGACTCCTAATTGTATTAGGTTCCTAAAATGTCTAGTTAGCAGTTTGTTGCATTTAATAATTAGTTAGAGTTTGAATAGGTGTCATAGCAAGGAGAATTCAAGTTCCCCTCATGCTGGAGGAGGAATATCAGAGCTCTATATATAGCTGAAGATATGATGTACAAAGGGTTGGAAATTTATTGAAAAAAAGCTCTGATATTTGGCTTTATGTAAAAACTCTATTTTAGTAATACAAGACTTGGCTTTACTTCTCAGGTATCGGAAGGTATTTATTGTTCAGAATGTTGTGTATTATCCTTTCTTTAGTATTTGCAGTGGTATAGATGTGTGATTACTTAGAAATCACTGATTGTGTTCTAATTTCCTTCACATATTTATAAATTGTGTTGTCCTATATGTTTATGGTGTATTTTGAATGGTTGAATTCTAAATGTCCTGACTCCTATGTAAGGTTGATAT
Organism: Pinus taeda; assembly: GCA_000404065.3. NCBI lineage: Eukaryota > Viridiplantae > Streptophyta > Pinopsida > Pinales > Pinaceae > Pinus > Pinus taeda. The sequence continues at coordinate 53,014 of APFE031227549.1, forward strand.
CATTGTTATGTTGAAACTGTTTTGACTCCATAAGCCCAATGGATAATCTCTAATTGTGTTTCCACCACTCTCAATTTTCTATATTTGTTTTACAAGAGTTAGCCATCTTAATCCTAATAAAAAATCATTAATACTTTGAGAGAGCCCTGTCAGGTTTGGGAGGCTAAGCCTCGGCCTAAAGTAGGTTTGAAATAGTTACTTAAGGTCTTCCTAGTCAGCAGCCTTCCAGGGTCTGATTTTGAGATAAAATTTTGGTGTGTCTGCGGAGAGTCTAACGATTATTCATTCCCCAAAACAATAGACTGAACTTCTGAAGGTAGCAGGAGCTTAGAAGACTTTTCGAGGCTGCAATCTACCTTGGTGACTCCATATAGTTTCAAAAGATGAAAAGGTGGCTTCAAGAGGGAGATATACACAGAGCAATATTGACCCAGATCCACCTACTCCTGTGGACAATCCAAACACCATTTCAAGGAGAAGACAAAGATTTACTGAAACACCAGGTACTCCATCTTTTTCAAAATATTTGCTCTCTAAATTTTCAAGAAGTCCTGAAGATAAAATGATTGATGATAAGATTCATGAGGTGTTGTTTAGATCTAAAAATGAAGAAGAACTCAGTGGAATTATTTTAGATTTACAAAAAAGAGGAATTGATACTTCGTCTTTAGTGCCACAAAAAGATAAGGAAGAAGTTTGGGAGGTTGTTACTTCTGAATTGTTGTTAGAAGAGGAAGATTTAAATAAACTCAAAGAACTTGATCCTTTTGAAGTCTTACTCGGATCTAAAACTAGTTTACCCCTTCCAAATTGGAGTACATTTGTGAGTGGTTGCCAAAGCCCAAATAGTCCTTTTCGTATCAGCACCTTACCCTCTGCCTCTGCTAGTCCTAGTAGTTCTCAGACACTAGGAAATCCACCTCATATCAGTTCTGGTTCCTCTGTCCCTTTAGTACCTGTCATCACCGTTCCTCCATTAATTATCTTCGTACCTGCTAGGTATGCTCCACTAGCCCTCTGTGCTATTTTACATGACCTTCCTAGAAAATATGCTACTAGAATTCCAACATGGGGTGGGGATGAAGAAATCACAGTAGAAGAACATGTAGGCAGATTCAATGATTTTGCTGACAGAGAGGAATTTGATGATGAGGATGTGAAGCTAAGGTTGTTTGCACAAACCTTCTTTGGAGAAGTTAGAAAATGGTTTAAAGCTCTTACAGCTGGAAGCATTCACAGTTGGGCAAAGTTTGAAGATAGTTTTTTAAGGAAGTGGGGAAACAAAACTAATCCTATCCAAGCTCTTACTAAACACAATAATATTAGAAGATCACCTGATGAAACCATCCAAAAATTTTCCAAGAGGTTTAATAAAATACATAATTCCATTCTAGTCCATTTGAAACCTCCCGGGGCCTTGGCACAACTGAGATACGCCAAAGAATTTGATTCTGACTTCTCTTTGTTACTCAAAGAAAGGGATTCGGCTACTCTTGATGACATGCAAAATGATGCAATTAAATTGGAAGTAAACATGATTGCTGCCAAAAAATCAAAGATGGAAAAAGATAAACTGAAGGAAGAAGAGAAACCTTCCATTTCATCTCCAGAAGATAAGTTTGACTCAATGATGAAGACCATGGAGAAGCTGATGGATTGGTTGGCTCTTGGAGTACTTCTGCTCCTCCAACACAGCAGGAACCTCAATTTAGGAATCCTCAGTTCGGAAGACCTCAAAATAAGCAAAGGCCAAGAGAAAATAGGAATCAACATCCTGATCCTCTAGTAAGACCCCCTTTCCAGCAAAACTTGGTTGATGAAGAAGATGAACCTGAAATTCTTGAAGAGTCCATCCATTGTCTCGATGAGGAAGTGCCAAGGATTTTCTTGACGAAGGAGGAACATGATGAGTCCAGTATGACCGAACAAGGAGAGGAACCTTCAGACTATTTAAAAGGCTATCAACATGCTATCTTTGAGATGCAAAAGCAGTAAAATCCCAGGAATAGAAATGTTCCCATTATAGCAAGCAAAGCACAACCCAAAAAGGATGTATCAAAGGCTGTTGAAGGCAAGAAAGACAACTCAAAGGTGGCTGAAGGTAAAAATGATTCTCCACCTGGAAAAAAGGATATTCAAGCTCCATCCCCTACTAAAGAATTTGAGAAAATGGTTTATGTTTTTAACCTTGAGAACGAGATTGCAAAAATCAAAATATCAGTCCCCTTTAGTGAAATCCTCAAGGTAGACCAATACAGAAGTAAGATTGTGGAGATGCTTAATTTGCAACCAGGAGTAGCTGATATCTTAAATGTGAAAGAAGATAATCCTATTATTTGTTTAGGACCAAGACTTGAAGATGAACAGAATGAAGAATTTCCTCCTTTCTACATAAGCATTAGTATTCATGAGATGACCTTACACAATGCTATGTTAGATTCGAGGGCATCTCATAATCTTATGCCCAAGGTAATCATGGAAAGGTTGGGTTTGCAGATGACCAGACCATATAAGGATTTATTCTCTTTTGATTAGAAAAGAGTTCAATGCATTGGTTTGATTAAAGATGTTGTTGTGGGGCTAACTCAAATTCCAGCAAAGACAATTATCATGGACATTGTTGTGGCCAACATTCCACCTAAGTTTGGGATGCTGCTTTCAAGATTGTGGGCAGCAAAGATCAAAGGTACGATGCAAATGGACCTTACCTATGCTACAGTCCCTGTTCTTGGGGAGCAAAGAAGGTTGTATCGGGAGACTAGAATGGCTTATATGGTATGCAGCAAAGACAAACCTCAAAACTTTCCTATTTATTCATTTGACACTGGTCTCGGATTAGCCATTCTTTTCAATGAGTTAGTTAGAGAGGAATCAGAGGAAACAATTTTTGGTAACCAATGCTAAGGAGATCAACAAAAAGATGAAAGAGATACAATAGGTTGGTGGTCATTGTACTTCGATGGATCAACAGGAAGAGAAGGGGCAGGAGCTGGGATTTGGATCACAAGTCCTAATAATGAAAGTAAGTTTCTCTCCTACAAACTTTATTTTGATTGCACTAATAATATGGCTGAGTATGAATCTCTAATTTTGGGCTTAGAAGCTTTGTTAAAGTTGAAGGCTAGAAATATTGTTGTTTGTTGATATTCTGAATTGGTAATTAAACAAGTGGAAGGTGCTTATCAAACCAAGGATGTAAGGATGAGGGCATATAGAAACTTAGTGTTGGATATGTTGGAAAAGTTTCACGCTAATTCTTTTAGTATCAAAACCAGAGACCAAAACTCTATTGCAGATTCTCTTCTTGTTTCTGCCAATCATTTTATTATTCCTATGCACTCTTCTGAAAAGTATGAGGTGGAGGTTCGTCATCGACCAACTATACCAGATAACATCATAAATTGGCAAGTCTTTGAGGACGACCAATAGGTAAGGAATTTCATTGAGTTGAAGGAAGAGTTTGAAAGCACCCAAATGGATCAACAAAACATGTTTGTGGAGACAAAGGAAAAGTCTGAAGTCTTGGAGTTAAAAAATAACCTCATACATAAGGGCCTCATCCCTCTTGAGAAATTGTTTGATCAAAATGATGTGTTAAAAGCTCCAAGATTGCAGGCTGATGAAGAGGAGGTAGAGAGCTATAATTTAGGAAATTCTGTTGTACCAAGGATGGTTAAGATTTCGAAATTCCTTTCCGCTGATATGAAGGCTAAATACATTGAGATGATGAAAATGTTTATTGATGTGTTCACATGGAGCTATGCTGATTTAAAACAATATGATTCTTCTATTATCAAGCATATCATTCCTATTAAGAAGAATGAGAAGCCTTTCAAGCAGAAGTTATGAAGAATTAATCCTCTCCTTATGCCATTGATTGAAAAATAAGTCAAGAAACTCTTTGATGCCAAAATCATTGTTCCAATCAGATTCTCAAATTGGCTGACTAATTTGGTGCTAGTTAGAAAGAAGAATGGAGAGATCAGGATTTGTATAGACTTCATAAATTTGAATAACGCTTCATTGAAAGATAACTATCCTCTTCCTAAAATGGATTTAATTTTGCAAGACATTATTGGCTCACAAAGGATTTCTATGCTTGATGGTTTCTCAGGGTACAATCAGATTCTTGTTCATCCAAATGATCAAGAGAAGACAACCTTCACAATGCCATGGGGAACCTTCATGTATGCCAAGATGCCTTTTGGTCTCATGAATGCAGGGGCCACTTTCCAAAGAGCAATGGATATTTCTTTTGCTGAAGAAAAGGATAAATTAGTGGTGGTATATCTTGATGATGTCACAGTATTTTCAAAGAGAGAGGAAGACCATTTGAAACACCTTGAAAGAATCTTGATGAAATGTAGAAGGTTTGGTATTTCTCTTAATCCCACTAAAAGTATTTTTCCTCTAACATCAGACAAACTTCTTGGTCATATCATCTCTGAGGAAGGAATTAGGATTGATCCTAATAGAGTTATTGCAATTCAAAAGTTATATTTTCCAAGAAGTAGGAAAGAGATTCAATCTTTTCTTGGAAAATTTAACTTTGTTAAATTCTTCATTCGTAACTGTTGGAGAGGTAAATCCCCTCTACGGATAGAGGCGATCCCTACTAGCCCAACAAGGGTCTAGCAACAATCAAACAATGCTACACCGCAGGTTCCTAGTTGTAATTAACAAGTGGGTGAGAGAAACCTACTTGGATTCCAATGCTATGTTTGTCGAAGAGATAATCCTCTCGTTCCTTCGCTCCAGCCGATCACAATTCTCCGCTATCCTTGCGGACGAACACCTGCACAAGCGAAGAGAGAAAACACAAGCGTAAAATCTACTAAAAACAACTATGTATCAGTCAGGAAAGATACAATTTGCATTAATCATTCATTGGACAAATGGAAATGGAACCATAAGAGTAGTCATCTATATTTATTAACAGAAAGTAGAGTAAGGTACAACCGAAGTCCTGACGCTAAGTCCTTCCCTAGAGGGTCCAGCCAGCATGTCTTCCAAGCATTCACCATTGAAGCAAATCTCCCAAGTCAAAGAGGTCTCTCTCTCACATACAAAGCAACAAGCTCATGACCTTCCTCAAGCTCAAAGCAATCCTCACACAACACACCAAATGCCTACAAGAGCAGCATTAATGCACTAAGAATTCCTCAATCAAAGTCTATATGTTCCAAACTAGCTGCTCATGGGCAATGGAGGAGGCTTATAAAGGAGAAGGAGTCTCCATGAATAGGTAAAGGATGAGCTTTCCCCCCAAGGTAAGTGGATGGTCAGTCGAACAGACATGCCAGAGAAAGG
>APFE031227549.1:58733-78110 GCA_000404065.3 Pinus taeda
GGATGGCGACCTCAACAATGCTAACAACCAAGTCTGGAGGGATCTGGAAGGTTGGTTGTTAGAACAAATTCGCCCAAACAGGATCAGCGCGGGTGAGACACTGAGCTGGCGCGCTGACATCGCAAATCAACTACAGAGGAGGTCTGGTCAGCGCGCAAAGGACAAACGGAAGGTGCGCTGTTCGTAAAATGGGACTAGCGTGGAAAAGACGTGTGCTTCCGCGCTGGCAGCGCATCAGACACATTGGCCTCCGCCCGTCAGCGCGGTTATTTCATTAACAGATGCGATGATTCATTTAACTTAGGAAAAGAGGGTTTTTTAGCCAGTCTGAGGAGCATAAGTATAGGTGAATGTGGTTTCACAACACAGTAGGGAGACTGGCATGATGGCAATGATATTTTACTGTGTAACACTAACTTTGTTGAGGTTGTCAAGAATATAACAAAGATGTTGAAGAAGGGAGTGGATTTTAAATGGACAGCTGAAAGCAAAGAAATATTTTGAGGAGATCAAGAAGGCACTCACACAAGCACCAATACTTATCAGCCTAGATTTTACCAAGGAATTTCTAATTTTTACATTTGCTTCTGAGGATACAATTTCTAGAGTTTTTCTACAAAAGGGAAATCAAGGTACTGAACAACCTATTTCTTTCTTTAGTAAGACATTAGAAAATGTTGAATTGGAGTACAACATCCTAGAGAAACAAGCTTATGCCTTCGTGAAAGCTATAAAGGATTTCAGAATCTATGTTTTGCATTCTCACATTGTTGTTTATGTTCCAAATGCTGTTATAAAGGATATCCTAACACAGGCTGATCCGGATGGAAAAAGGGGCAAGTGGATAGAAAAATTGTTCGAGTATGACATTAACATCAAACCCACCAAATTGGTTAAGGGTCAAGGCTTAGCCAAGATGCTGACATAGTCAAATTTGGACTCTCTTGACATTAACTTGAGTACAATGATCTCAGAAATCTCTAAAAATGAGGAAGAGTTGGTCCAAATAAATGAAAAATTATTGGTTTTGGAATGGTATAAGGATGTAGCATAATAAAGCACCTTCTAATCTTTCAAAGTGCAAAGCTCAGTTTGTCAAGCTGAAATCTTTAAGATATTTTGTGTATGATCAAAATTTGTTTTCGAAAGATGCAGGAGGGATTTTGTTAAATTGTCTACTTGAAGAAGAAGCTGATAAAGTAATCGATGAATTTCATAAAGGAGATTGTGGAGGACATCACTATTGGAAAGCTACTGCAAACAAGGTCTTAAGGGCTGGATATTTTTGGCCAACCATGTTCAGAGACATCTATAAAAAGGTAGCTACATGTCATGAATTTCAAATATTTGAAGGAAAGAGGAAGCTTGTACCTTTCCCTTTAGTTCCTATATATGTTGAAGCACCCTTCCAGCAATGGGGATTGGATTTTATAGGAGAAATTCATCCTCCTTCATCAGATCAGCATCATTGGATTATTACAGCCACCGATTACTTTACCAAATGGATTGAAGTGGTTCCGACAAGGCAAGCAAATGATTCAGTGATATTTCTTTCCTAGAAAATAATATCTTATATATATTTGGTTGCTCAATGAAGATTATAACTAACAATGCTCAAGATTTCAAGTCCAAGAAAATGATCAAATTTTGTCACCAATATCACATTATTCTTGGGCATTCTACCGCTTATTATCTGCAAGCGAATGTCCTTGCTGAATCATCGAACAAAAGCATTGTAAGGATCATTAAGAAGCCGCTACAGCAAAACAAGAAAGCTTGGCATTTGAAATTGAAGTATGCTTTGTGGGATGATAGGATTTGTACAAAGAGATCCATTGGAACATCGCCATATGAGTTAGTATACGGTGCTGAAGCCATATTTCCAACATCACTTGGAGTACCTCTAATGAAGCTAATACAAGGATTAGAGGAAGAACCAAACACTATACAGAGAAGAATCAATCAGCTGATAGCCTTACAGGAGAAAAGAAATGAAGTATATGACAGTCATCAACAAAGTCAGAACAGAATCAAGAGGAAATTTGATAAGAAGATCAAGGAAGTTTCTTTTCAGATCCATGACAAAGTGCTGAAATGGGAAGCCAGAATTGAAGAGAAAGGTAAGCACTGTAAATTTGAGAATTTTTGGGAAGGCCCATATCAAATCACTGCTTTCCATGGAAACAACACTTACATTTTGAAATAAATTGATGGAGAATTATATGCTGGAGGACCTGTTAATGGTAGGTTCCTAAAGCATTATCATTGATTGAAATACTATCAGTTTCCCACAACATTGTATATAACCATTTTTGTCAGTCTTTATTTTTGTTGCAAATAATGACAAGCTGAAACAAAAGGCTTAAGCCCAAGGTGAAGGCCCAAGCAGCCATAAAGGGTTGCTTGTCACACAAATTTATGTTTGTCATAAAATGGATAAAGCACTGGACCTGCAAGTTCTTAGTGTACTACAGGAGCACACTATCCCAAGTGGAGCCACTGTTATCACTCAAGAAGTGATTACCAAATTGTTCACACCTGTTTGTTTGTGAAGGTTAGATGTTATTCCAAGTTCAGTTTTTCCATGTTCAATATAGTGTCTAGGTCTTTAGAATCTTTGTGGCATGGTTACATAAAGGTAAATAATTAATTCTCATTCATCATTGGTCCGATAACCCACATAAATTCCTTGTATCAAGTTTTTTTTAAGGTCCTGATGTGTTATAAATAAATTTAGGTGTTTTCGTAGCGCAGAAACAAGTCTAGGCATTTTCGTATCGCAACACCCAGGTTTTACACTGGCTGTGCTACGAAATCGGAGATTCCTGCAATCCGTAGCATATCTTTCCTAGTTGTCATATCTGTCACACTCAATTATGGTTTCATCATCCATTGTCATCTTATACACTTCGCCTATCATGTCCCACCACTTATCTTCATCATTAGAGTCATTAGGTACCTTGGTACGCTCGGATTGCAAGTTTCAAGAAGAGCCAATTATTCACAGTCATGATTATGATTGTATTTATTGCATGAGGAATAATCAAGAAATTTTAAATTTGAATTCCTCAAATGTCAAGTGAGGCAGTATTCAAGCGAGGCAGGCATCAAGCGAGGCAATGATCAAAGGTTGAGATAGCACCAGTTGATCAAGTTTTCATTACACTGAAGTATCATGGAAGGATCGATAGAAACGAAAGAGCACAGGTCAAGTAAATGTTTGAGGAGTGAGCCTGAAGGTCTGTACATCATCTTAAGGAACATGGAAGTGGAACATGATTCAAGCACGTTGGATGTTGGAATTTCTATGAAAAAATCCAGGGAGGTCATGCACAAATCACCAAAGAGTTTGCCTTGAATTTCACAGGACTTAATTCAAAAGTTGGTGTGCTTGAATTGAAAATTTCACCAGAGGTAATCTCCACAGTCACTGAGATTCCGAGAGGACAAGAAAAATGGTTTAATAATTTTAAATTTGATATGAAACCCTGCAAAGAATTTATGAAGCCAGAGTTCATTAACTCATATTTAAACAAGTCTGTGCCTAGAAATTATGTCAAAGACTCATATGCCAATTTTCTTACCTGCATACAGAGGTACCTAACCTGTGAAGGGAGATATAATAAGGTGTATTCATATCAATTCAAGCTTCTGCTGCATTTCACAGGAAAGACATCTATTGATTTACCTTTCTATTTATTTCGTAGCTTGAGAAAAATGTGTGACAAAGTGTAGCTAAGGAAAGAACCCTGTGAGACCTCATTGTTTCACCACAGCTTAGTTAAGTTGATTGTTCTGCATGAATTCCAGAGAGTAGGTAGGGATTGGCCCACTTTCAGGTTTATGTCTAGTTTTGAAAATGAAAATGGTCTTAGCCCACAAGTTGTGAAAGCTTCTTCATCCACAACTGATCATCGTACAGGAACGGGATCCAAGAGATTCACAAAATTGAAAGCCAAGAAACAAGTAAGGGAGCCTACCAGATCACTGGTTATTCAAGACACACACCAGCAGTCCCTAAAAGAGAACACTCTAATCAAAGAGGGTAGAAGTGAAGCACCTACAGGAGAAGTAGCTCAGAGAAGAATGACCAGGATTCAATTAGCTAGGGAAAAAGGTAAGAAGGTCGTTGCTGAGGAAAGACCTGTTTCAAAGGGAAGCTTGAATGACTTACTGCAAGCCATTGACATTGAAGAATCTCCCTTGGTTCAAGCAGATTTGATAGAATCAAGTAAATACAACAATAAAAGAGTCAAAACCTTGAAAAAGCTCAAGTTTGATGACCAGGTTGCTCAATTTGTCTTTAAGCCAAGAAGGCCCTGTTATCACTCAGGTTGTCCCTAGGCTCCTAATAGGGATACGGCCAAGGTAACCACAAACCAATCTTTGGATTGCAGGTTCTAGCCCACCTGCGGAGAGGGCTCTCTCCTTATGATTCAGCTTTTGTTGATGATTTTAAGCTAGCTTTCTGGCTTCAAGGGAGTGTTGTTTGTGATTGGATGGAAGATAGGATTCTCGAACAAAGAGGCAAGGTAAGGTGTGATAAATTTCGAACCATTGGGCATGGAGTCACAGATTGAGGCTTGCGAGCGTTTTCTTGGTCACAAGGGGATACGGAGCGGGATCGTCACACAGGATACAATTATCAGTCTGCTGAAAGTATGGAATGAACATCAAGGATGAAAGGCAAAGGAGAATCATTTCATCATGCTGAAAAAGGGGAGAAATGGATGAATGGGATCCAAGAGAAATTAAGAATTCCTAAACATGCACTCATATGTGAAAGAAACAGCGTAAACAAGATCATTTAAGTATACATGCTCATAACTATTTCTGAACAAAACATCGAGAAATGCAGAAATTGAACTTAAGGTGTAATGAAACAAATCTTAAGCTATTCTTTTTTCCTGCAATTTAGAAGGCGAAATGGTGGTAAAAAACATAAAAGTAAACAGAGGAGAGAAACACTTATTGGATCATGTAGAGACGCAGGAATTTCGTGATCATTCCTTGGCCAAGAGAAAACATCAAGTAGTTTCGCAACCCATGCTTTCAACAATCTTTGATTATGGAAATTATGACAGTTACAGTGCGAGTCTCTGCTCGGAGAAAATGCTGGAAAGAAGACTGACAAACTACTACTACCAACCAACCAACCCCCCACAACATTGTTCAGGGTGGTATTTATAAGAAAAATGTCGGAAAGATATCATTACAGCCGACCTAAACAGGTCTGCTAGAAAACTCTTCAAAAATCTAAGTGTTGATGGAATTAAATGCAAGTAAATCTTTTTGGCTGCACTAGTGGTAGCTGAATCATAAAAGGTGACAATGTGGCCCTTGGGGGCTACATGCGGTGCTACTGGAATGATTGTGCTTTGGGAACTGCAGTTCTTCTCTGGTGTGAGTTAAATGTGAAATAATTATGATTTGAGAGCTTCAGGTGGCTTCGCCCTCTTTCTATGAATCTGCTGGAAGGTATTAAATGTTCTCTTGCTTCGGGCCGCTGCTCAAGATTTTCACTGATACTCTGCCGCTACATTGATGGCTTCCGTTGTCGACTGATACTCTTTGACATGCTTGGCGCCTGATGATTTGATCTGATACACCTTAAACTCTGTCATTGATCTGTTGCTGTCTTTGAACCAGATCATTTTGGCACGATCGGGCGATTTTCGGGCTCTTCGGCGCACAAGGGCTAAGAAATCAAAATATCCCCCGAAGATTCCTCGAAACGGCCTATTTCCCGTAGCGATGCGTCTGTTTCTTGTTCTGGAGCTCCGAAGTGCGATTTTTCTTCCTGCGCGAAGTTTCGGCTTTCTGGCTACTGACATCAGCATGACGTCGGCTGTACGGCGGATGACGTTAGCTGTGGTGGGTCCCTGGTACAGAATGACATGGTGAGGTGCTGATGTTGGGGGAAATGCGATGAATTAGCTCCGATGCGATCGCAATGTCGCATCGGCGGGGAACAAAGGGTGCTTATGTTGGGCATTTGGTGCTTGCGACGGCCGACCGCCGATATTGCGATATCACGTCGGGTGGTGCTGGATCGATCATAACTGGCATGGAGGGAAAAGTGCGATCTTGCGATGCGATCTGGTTTTAAGGTTCTGCGGAGTGTAAGGTTTTGGGCAGAAAGAACAAGTAGGTGGGTGCTAAGGGCATTTTGAAGTTTCAGAAGGGGTCCGATTAACTGAGAGGGATTTTGTACTCTGGAAGGAGTCCATTGTATCTGGGAGATGGTTTGGAGGTCAAGGGTTCTTGCTTAGTTTCTGGTAAACAGAGCAATTCCCGGGGGTACTTATGGTTATTTTTCAACCAGGGGGAGGGATATGTATATAGGGGATATTTACTTAATATTAGTAGGGGGATGGGGAAATATAGGGAGTTAAATAATAATGTCAGTGGTTAATATGGAGGTGGTAAGAAAGCGCTAAGTTCAAGCGAGCTTAGGCTGTTACAAGGGGGTAGGACCATCTTTTAGAGAAAGTATGGAACAACTTTGAGTGAAGCAGATCTTTACTCCAGCTAGTGTTATGAAAATGATTGAACTTAAGAGGATTCAAGCAGATCTTGACCTCTTTTGGGGAAGTTAGTTAATGATTGGGGAAAGCATAGAGGGGAGTTAGTTATACCTCTTTTGAGCTTCTCGCATAGAATTTCTTGCTGACTGTGTCCTGAATGAGATGACACCTGAAAGTCTGGAACTGATCAGCAATTAGGATTCAGCAACCTCAGAACTGCCTACCCAGCCTACTTACCTAGAATTTTTTCTTCTTTTGATTTGGGTGCACTTAGACTTGCAAACCCATCATTCATTTTTCTTTTGATGCTTTCCTATCTACGTACTACCCTTATTTCTTCCGAGGGCCCAGATTAAGCTGTTGGGCTCCTCTGCTTCTCTACCTATCTAAGAATCTGCCAAGATTAAACTGTTTGGACAGATTTGCATTCTCTATATTCTAAAACAGGAAATTTAAACCTAGGGAGACCAAGATTAGGCTGTTTGTACCTCCCTTTAACTGAAAAATTGGCGATACCGAGATAACTTTACAAAATATGGAAGGCAATATGAATGAACTTGAAGTAGCCTTCTTCGTTTGGAGACTGTTAAGCAAATATGTAGCATTGCAAGGAGAAAAGTACGACATATTTGGCCTGTAAAACGTCAATCATGAAATATGAATAACCTACTACAGTAGGAAGCTAACAGTGGATCCACTTGGGGATGGCTTCGCCTTGTGAGAAGTCAAGAACCACAGGTCAGAACGCCTTGGTCTTTAGTTGTTGCTGTCTTCTGCAAAATTGTTTCTTCCAGCTGCCTTATTTCTCCTACCTACCTACCCTAACCAGCACTTACTTTGCCATTAGGTGAGATCAAACAACCAGTGCAGCCACTTGAGCAACTGAGAGATAAGATGAACTTACTAACTGATGGTCTCTGAGCGTACAAGCATCATTCGGGTATATGCCCTCATAATCAAAACTGTGGCATATAACGGTTACTGTTGATGAATTTGGTCTTCACTAAGACAACATGCTAAAGAACTTTGATCAAGCAGAAGTTCCATGTAGTCTGCAATAGGATCAATAAAATCATCATGTGAGAGAACTTCTTCTGGGTCTTCTTGATCAGATGGAGCGGCTGCATCCTCGTTGGTAAGCCTGGCAGCTAACCCTTCTGTCTCTCTTTTGACAATAGAATCCTGTAGAGTTTGTAAGTCAGCAGGTAGCAGTATTTTCTCCTGAGTCCGAGAAGGAAGACTTCGGCATGATTCTAGGCATTCTTGGTCAGATGGAGTGGTTGCATCTTCAGTAATGAGCCTAGCAGCTAGTCCTTCTGTCCTTGTCTTGATAATAGAATCATACAGAGTCTGCAAGTCAGCAGGTAACAGTATTTCCTCCTGAGTTGGAGAAGGGAGACTTCGGCATGATTCCGGGTCTTCTTGGTCAGATGGAGTAGTTGCATCTTTGGTAATGAGCCTAGCAGCTAGTCCTTCTGTCTTTGCCTTGAAACCCAGATCATACTCAAACTCTAATTCAGGAGATAGCACTATTTCCCTGTGGACTGGGGGAGGAAGATTTTGGTAAAACTCCCTAGGGTCGCAGAAATTATACGATTGTATTTGAGCTTCCAAGAGTTCAATTTTATTCTCATATTTTTCAACAACTAACTCAAGGAAGAGTTTATTCCGGCCGCCTGGTATTTTTGACAATACTGCTCTGAAAAATTCTTCATTAAGCTCAAACTATGATAAAATTTCTCTGCATTCATCCAAAGCTTCATCAAATGGGAGATCCTCCCAGGATTCGGTCATTCTCTCTCGCTGTTAATACTTGGGAACATGGAGTACTTGGCTGTGAAATTGGTTCGTTCCTCAGTGGAGCCTTTGATTGAAATTGAAGTGGAGTCGCCATGTGGATGTTTAGACTTTGAAGTGCCTGATCTCTGTCCACCATCACAGATCAGAACTAGGCTTCACAAACTATGAAGAATAGGAGCCCTTTCTCCAGTGGGGTTTACAAAAATGAACAAAGTGCTTGAATCCCCAGTGGAGTACAGAGGTACAGGTCGACCGAGGCTTTTACAAGTCGGTTTCTTCCTCTGTAGAGCTGCAGACTGGTTTAATAAATTTATCTGAGGAAGTCCCCAGTGGAGTCGCCATTATGTTATCACTCAGGTTGTCCCTAGGCTCCTAATAGGGATACAGCCGAGGTAACCACAAACCAATCTTTGGATTGCAGGTTCTAGCCCGCCTGCAATCGGAGAGGGCTCTCTCCTTATGATTCAACTTTTGTTGATGATTTTAGGCTAGCTTTCTGGCTTCAAGGGAGTGTTGTTTGTGATTGGATGGAAGGTAGGATTCTCGAACAAAGAGGCAAGGTAAGGTGTGATAAGTTTCGAACCATTGGTCATGGAGTCACAGATTGAGGCTTGCGAGCATTTTCTTGGTCACAAGGGGATACGGAGCGGGATAGAAACACAGGATACAATTATCAGTCTACTGAAAGTATGGAATGAACATCAGGGATGAAAGGCAAAGGAGAATCATTTCATCATGCTGAAAAAGGGGAGAAATGGATGAATGGGATCCAGGAGCAGTTAAGAATTCCTAAACATCCACTCATATGTGAAAGAAACAGCGTAAACCAGATCATTTAAGCATACATGCTCATATCTATTTATGAAGAAAACATCGAGAAATGCAGAAATTGAACTTAAGGTGTAATGAAGCAAATCTTAAGCTATTCTTTTTTCCTGCAATTTAGAAGGCGGAATGGTGGTAAAAAACATAAAAGTAAATAGAGGAGAGAAACACTTATTGGATCACGTAGAGAGGCAGGAATTTCGTGATCATTCCTTGGCCAAGAGAAAACATCAAGTAGTTTCGCAACCCATGCTTTCAGCAATCTTTGATTATGGAAATTATGACAGTTACAGTGCGAGTCTCTGCTCAGAGAAAATGTTGGAAAGAAGACTGACCAACTATTACTACCAACCAACCAACCCCCCACAACATTGTTCTGGGTGGTATTTATAAGAAAAATGTCGGAAAGACATCATTACAACCGACCTAAACAGGTCTGCTAGAAAACTCTTCAAAAATCTAAGTGTTGCTGGAATTAAATGCAAGTAAATCTTTTTGGCTGCGCTAGGGGCAACTGAATCAGAAAAGGCGACAATGTGGTCCTTGGGGGCTAGATGTGGTGCTGTTGGAATGATTGTGCTTTGGGAACTGCAGTTCTTCTCTGGTGTGAGTTAAATGTGCAATAATTATGATTTGAGAGCTTCAGGTGGCTTCGCCCTCTTTCTATGAATCTGCTGGAAGGTATTAAATGTTCTCCTGCTTCAGGCCGCTGCTCAAGATTTTCACTGATACTCTTTGCCGCTACATTGATGGCTTCCGCCATTGACTGATACTCTTTGACACGCTTGGCGCCTGATGATTTGATCTGATACACCTTAAACTCTGTCATTGATCTACTGTTGTCTTTGAACTGGATCATTTTGGCACGATCGGGCGATTTTCGGGCTTTTCGGCGCACAAGGGCTAAGAAATCAAAAGATTCCCCGAAGATTCCTCGAAACAGCCTATTTCCTGTAGCGATGCATCTGTTTCTTGTTCTGGAGCTCCGAAGTGCGATTTTTCTTCCTGCACGAAGTTTGGGCTTTCTGGCTACTGACGTCAGCGTGACGTTGGCTGTACGGCGGATGACGTCAGCTGTGGTGGGTCCCTGGTACAAAATGACATGGTGAGGTGCTGATGTTGAGGGAAATGTGATGAATTAGCTCCGATGCGATCGCAATGTCGCATCGGCGGGGAACGGAGGGTGCTTATGTTGGGCATTTGGTGCTTGCGACCGCCGACCGCCGATATCGCGATATCGCGTCGGGTGTTGCCGGATGGGTCATAACTTGCATGGAGGGAAAAGTGCGATCTTGCGATGCGATCTGGTTTTAAGGTTCTGCGAAGTGTAAGGTTTTGGGCGGAAAGAGCAAGTAGGTGGGTGCTAAGGGCGTTTTCAGGTTTCAGAAGGGGTCTGATTACCTGAGAGGGATTTTGTACTCTGGAAGGAGTCCATTGTATCTGGGAGATGGTTTGGAGGTCAAGGGTTCCTGCTTAGTTTCTGGTAAACAGAGAAATTCCCGGGGGTACTTATGGTTAATTTTCAACCAGGGGGAGGGATATGTATATAGGGGATATTTACTTAATATTAGTAGGGGGATGGGGAAATATAGGGAGCTAAATAATAATGTCAGTGGTGAATATGGAGGTGGTAAGAAAGCGCTAAGTTCAGGCAAGCTTAGGCTGTTACAAGGGGGTAGGACCATCTTTTAGAGAATGTATGGAACAACTTTGAGTGAAGCAGATCTTTACTCAAGCTAGTATTATGAAAATGATTGAACTTAAGAGGAGTCAAGCAGAACTTGACCTCTTTTGGGGAAGTTAGTTAATGATTGGGGAAAGCATAGAGGGGAGTTAGTTATACCTCTTTTGAGCTTCTCGCATAGAATTTCTTGCTGATTGTGTCCTGAATGAGATGACACCTGAAAGTCTGGAACTGATCAGCGATTAGGATTCAGCAACCTCAGAACTGCCTACCCAGCCTACTTACCTAGCATTTTTTCTTCTTTTGATTTGGGTGCACTTAGACTTGCAAACCCATCATTCATTTTTCTTTTGATGCTTTCCTATCTACATGCTACCCTTATTTCTTCCGAGGGCCCAGATTAAGCTGTTGGGCTCCTCTGCTTCTCTACCTATCTAAGAATCTGCCAAGATTAAACTGTTTGGACAGATTTGCATTCTCTATATTCTAAAACAGGAAATTTAAACCTAGGGAGACCAATATTAGGCTTTTTGGACCTCCCTTTAACTGAAAAATTGGCGATACCGGGATAGCTTTACAAAATCTGGAAGGAAATTTGAATGAACTTGAAGTAGCCTTCTTCGTTTGGAGACTATTAAGCAGATATGGAGCATTGCAGCAAGCAAAGTACGACATATTTGGCCTGTAAAACGTCAATCATGAAATATGAATAACCTGCTGCAGCAGGAAGCTAACAGGCCCATGATGAGGAATTTCAAACAGATGAAGGAGATGCTACCAGAGGCAGGCGGAACAGAGGATATTGTAAAAGCTCATGACAGACCCTTACCTTTATCAGAAACATCATCACAGTTTCACAGAGAAGATAGACGAAAGGCAATCATCTCACCAGAAGGAAAGAGTGTTGAAGAATTGAAAAATAAATTAAGGTTAGCAAATCTTGAAATTTCTAAATTGAAGAAAGCCTCTAGGAAGCATGCAATCAAGGAGGCTCATTTTGAAAAAATGAAAGCTTTGTGGGAAGATAAAACATTCCAAATACCTGAGGTAGTCGATAGTAATACATGATATTATACCTGGATAGTCCCTGCACTAAAGGAGCCATCATTCATCATAAGGGTTAATACAAAACTAAGATTTGGAATCAGAGTTATGAAAAGGCAAATTGAATATTTGAGGATGTAGTTGAGTCAGCGGGAAATATTTCCTTAAGAAAACCACACAGCAAGTAAGGTTATATTCAAAATTTTGAGGATTTACCTTGTTACAGTTTCTTGAAGGATGATACATCTCTACTCAGTTTTGATAGTTTGAGGGCAGTTGAAAGGGATATGTCTAGATAAAAGAGGCTTAACTGATTTAGATTTTGGTATCAAACTATGTCTTATGACTACACAGCAGTTTCGTAGTGTGCTACAAAACTGCTGAAAAGACGAATAATGCACAGCAGTTTCGTAACGCGCTACGAAACTGCTGAAGCTACATCATTGAACCCAGTTTACCAATTTTGAGAAATCAAGGGAAATTTTTTTGAAAAGGAAGCGTCAAAAAAGGTCATTACAATGTGCAAGCAATAGGCAAAGGTAAAACAAGCGGAGGAAAAGAAATATGAACTATAAAGTTTTGTCATGCAAATCTTTGCTAGTTTTCTCCACAACATTTCAAACGGTTTTGAAGAATTTTTTTCTCCATAGGAATATATGGAAAGGGTCTAAAACACATCAAGAATGTGACACTACACCCTTGTGTGATCAAAGAAGATATCATGGTTAATTAATCTCAAACATCCTTGAGGAAACCAAACGCAGGGAAACAAGGGTCGTTTCCTACTTTACAGGAGCAGTGAAAGAGATAAGATATGAAGGGCCAGGAAGGAACTTTAAACATCCATCAAAGTTAAACTGAAGGTAACCACTTGTCAGAGAGCGAGTCTTTATTGTAACTAGTGTTATTATCAGCATGGTATGGACTTAGACTCCTAATTGTATTAGGTTCCTAAAATGTCTAGTTAGCAATTTGTTGCATTTAATAATTAGTTAGAGTTTGAATAGGTGTCATAGCAAGGATAATTCGAGTTCCCCCTCATGCTAGAGGAGGAATCTTAGAGCTCTATATAGCTGAAGAGCTGATGTACAAATGGTTGGAAATTTATTGAAAAAAGCTATGATATTTGGCTTTATGTAAAAACTCTGTTTTAGTAATACAAGACTTGGCTTTACTTCTCAGGTATCAGAAGGAATTTATTGTTCAGAATGTTGTGTATTATCCTCTCTTCAGTATTTGCAGTGGTATAGATGTGTGATTACTTAGAAATCACTGATTGTGCTCTAATTTCCTTCACATATTTATAAATTGTGTTGTCCTATATGTTTCTGGTGTATTCTGAATGGTTGAATTCTAAATGTCCTAACTTCTATGTATGGTTGATATCATAGTTATGCTAAAACTATTTTGACTCCATAAGCCCAACGGATAATCTCTAATTGTGTTTCCACCATTCTCATTTTTCTATCTTTGTTTTACAAGAGTTAGCCATCTTAATCCTAATAAAAAATCATTAATCCTTTGAGAGAGCCCTCTTAGGTTGGGGAGGCTAAGCCTCAGCCTGAAGTAGGTTTGAAATAGTTACTTAAGGTCTTCCTTTTTAGCAGCCTTCCAGGGTCTGATTTTGAGATAATAATATCAATAGATTAACCTTATTTAGAAAAAAAAAAATATCATGGAAAGCGTAGTCTATCGCACTTCGAAACGTAGCCCCTACATTCTTTAAACCAAAAGGAAGCTTTCTATAAGAAAAAGTACACAAGGAAAACGTAAATGTGGTTTTAGGTTGGTCCATTGGGAAAATGTTGATTTGATGATAGCCCAAGAATCCATCCATAAATGAATAAATCTCACAACCAGCATAGTCATCCACAATCTAGTCAATAAAAGGGGTTTGGTAGTTTTCTTTTGGAAAAAATCGATTTACGCCCTGATAATCAGCACATACTAGCATCGTGCACTATTTCTTCATGACAAGGACAACATTTGATACCCAATAAGTTAAAGGAATGGTGTATATGAAACCATCCCGAAGAATATTTTTGATTTCATCTTTTATCCCAGCGACATTCATGGGATGGATCAAGTGGAGGCACTTCTGGATGATTTTGGCATTAGGATACATCTCTATTTCATGCACTACAATGTTTGGGTCGATATCTAACATTTCTTCATATGTCCAAGAAAATACTTCTTTGAACTCACGAAATAGGGCTGAATAAATCCCAATTTCAAATGAAGTACACGATGCCTTGATGTACAAATTTTTTACTATTCCTGTTTTAAAATAAATATCAAGAGGAATGGTTTCTTCTATATTTTAAAGGTTCTTTTTAGATCCAATATCGTGAATGGATATTTAATTCGTAAATCGTTCAATAAAACTAGGTAGGTATACACTACTGAGATTATCTTCAATGGTATATGGGAAGGATGAGTAATGATGATGTTTGTCCCATGGTACGATGTTTGACATCATGATCTCTGATGATCATCATCATTGGGTAACTATATGGACCTTAATCCACCTCCTAGCTTATTCAAATCAACTCTTCTCACAATTTATTGCATATTTTGATTGTATTTTGTTTAATGAGATGAGTCAAAGTGAGATATTATGCCTAGTGCACTAATGTGCATTGATTGCAGGTTTGTGAGAGAAAATCATGGAATTTTGGCTAATTAAGGGCTAAAACTCTAATGAGACAAGGAGGAGAGATTGTAGGAGAAAGATCCTCCTCATTGGCAACTCAATCATTCGAATATTCCTCCATCAATCACACTAGCTTGGAGTACAAGCAACCAAGTCATGGAAATGAAAAGGCAGTCGAGCAAGTGACAGTGAAAGAGATAGTTTATCTCAAGTTTGGGAGCCAAGACTCCCTAGATTTAAGAAAGTCATTGGAGACTTCATTTGTATAAATAAAGAGGCATAGATCCTCATTAGGACTCAAATGTATGCTTTAAAAACACTATTCATTTTCAAGTTCGAGAATTGTCGAAGACAATGTTATCTAAGTTTCTGTTTTGATAATGAAAATGCGTAATTCCTTCATCTAACACTAAGTTAACTTAGAGGGCTGAAGCTCTTGAGTTAGGGAACAAACCTAGCAGTAAAGGATCCTCTCCTTGTATTTGTATGCTTAGATTGATTTCACATATTAATGGTTGAATTGTCTTTAGAATTATTTCATTCCAAGTAGTGTAGATTTGATCAGTTTTCTTCCATTCATTCTTTACTTCAGTGGTAGTTTAGAAGAGATAAAGGAACATGAAAAAGTTGTCAATAGGTGTTTTTGGCCTCACTCATTCCTTTAGGGATCATGGTTTGAGGAAAGAACTCCTATGCAACCCCAAAAAGATAGAATTCTACATTCTCATGGAATTTAGGGTTTTTTGTACTTAGGACAACATTTGATCAGTTTGCAAGAGTAGGATTTAGTTATCATTTCTTTTATATTTAGTCTTACATTAGATCTCATCAATGTTCCATCTTATTCTGCAAGTTTTCCTCATGCATGAAGTAGGCAGCTAGCTCATGAAATTTTGTTTTCCATAGATAATTGAAATTCTTCTTATTTGCATGATTTTGGGGTAAATATCCATTCATGATGCAGTGCAGGTGTTTCAAAAGAATAGAGAGATTTCATAGTAACTGCCCTCATCACAACTTAATCCATCCATGATCATTCCTTTCTTTCACTAAAACCCTCACCAATTCCATCATTTCACAAGGAAACTTCTCCAAGCTTGTTGAGCAAATCCAACCATCTCCCAACTTTGGTTTTGAGTTCTGAAGTGGTCCTAGGCACTCCCTTACCTCATTCCATCCACCAACCACCTTCCCTAAGCCTTCCATCACCTTCAAAACCCATCCTTTTTCTCTCGGTTTTATCCTATAGAAATACAGGGGATCCTATAGGGTTTCAGGACATCCTATAGAACACATAAGGATATCTTGTAGGTTGAGTTATAGTGGCCTGTTTTGAGGCACAATTGAGAAAAATGCCTCTAGGAAGCTAGGAAAGGGTCCCTACTTATCTCACAAGCCTTCTGACCATTCACCATCATCCTTAAGCCACCTGTCACATCACCAAAAGAAATTAGCTTTCACTCTCTTATAAGAAAAAGATAAAAAGAAAAACATATTTATTTTGTTCATTTACATGTATAGCAGAAGAAGGTTTGAGGTTTTAATTTACATCCTTAGGACAATAGGATTGCATACATGTTAACTTAGCATTCTTTTGAAGAAAAGCCTCTTAGAAGTTAGTTAGAAAATGGCATGTTTTAGCATTTGATTTCAGTCTTTTTCCTTACTATAGTAGACAAGCTTTATTTTAGAGTAGATTTCTCTTTCCCTCATTGCTAATCAAGCTTCTTCCAAATCCATAGAAGTTCGGTTTGAAAAACCTTAATGGTCCATCGACAATTTAACAGTGACAAAGAGAAGACCCATCACATTTACTTTTGTATACAACATTGTCACCTCCATGTTTGTACGAACCTCGGGTTGATAAAGTAAAGTTGGGAGCCCCAAGAGTTGCAAAATACTTGTTGCAATACTGGTGCTCATCACTTTTTGGCATCGTTGCTGGGGAGGTGTCCGAGTAATACGTAATTAGTGATTTCTTTCTTACATTTCTTGTCTCTGATATTTTGCTATTAGCTTCACTTCTCCAAAAGTAATTTAGATGGTTTTCTTTTCGATTCTCCATTCTTTGCTTTCCTTTCCATTTTGCAAGTAAGATTTCATTCAAGAAGTTAGTTTTCATTCAATCAGTTAGTTTTCATTCAAACTACAATTTCAATTCTACAATAATTTTCAAATGTTGAAAAAAAAAGCACAAAACAAAATAGAAACACTTCTCTCATGCCTCATAGGATTAGGGATAACTTAGGGAAAATTTTTCCAAATACCCCCACTACTTCAAGAAGCCAACCTTCCCTCTTCTTAGGTGGCTGTGAATTGGAGGAACCCTTAGGTGAACAACTAGAGATATTTGAAGAACCTTCAGGGGAAGAAGAAGAGGAAGAACCCATTCCAACTAACTGAATGACTGAAAATAGAAATGATAGAGGAAATAGAGAAAGAGTTGAGGGTGCCTTTCCCATAAGAGAAACTAATGGGGATACAAAGATAAAGAATATAAGCCCCTCTTCTCTTCCTCATTTCTATGGAATGACCTGTTACACTAAAATTTGTCACCATGACTATCTGCAGTTAATATGGCCCCATCAATAGCCATATTGTCCTCCTTGTCAAGCCCCATACCTCTGCTCTTCATGTCAAACTTCAAAAAGAGAGAAAGTCACTTAAAACATGTTTATCTCTGGGTACGTGGGTTCTCTCTACCTTGCATGCGTGTACACACTCCAAGCACACTGTACCTGCGTACTTGTACGCTCTGTAAGCTAAAGGTTGGGTGCGTACCCCTGTAAAGGTCAAAAGGCGCGAGTTTCATCTTTAAAAAGTTACTTGTGGTCACTTCTAGAGCTTCCTAGAAGAGTGTTTGACGTGTATTGAGCACCTCCAGATGGTTCATGCATCCCTATGATAGAGGAACTTATCCCATCAAGAGAGGAGCTACCCATCCAAAAAAGGGAGTATCCCATTGATGTTGGAACTGAATAACTTCCTCTAGAGTACTATAAATACAGGCATTGGGCCAAAGGAGGGGAGGTTGAAAGCTGAACATTCCAAATGGTAAATGCTGCTGGAATTAGGACTTCCATTGTTGACTTGTGAGGAGAGATCACTATCCTTTCTTGTTGCCATATTGGGAGTGGGTGAGCTTGTCAAAGTAGAGGAAATCTCTTGTTGGACCCTGGGAGGAGCTTGCACAACACCAAGGCTCAGGTTGTAATGGTTCCTTTTTTGTTTCCTTAATACAAATAAGTCCATTCTTCTCAATGATTTGTTGTTAATGAATTATTTCATGTACTCCCTGGTCTATGTGATGAATATGCTTTGTTTTATGATGAATATTCAGGTGTTATGTAATCGTTTGCTTTGTTAGTGTATGCAGGTCTTAAAGTGAAGGAGGAGCTCATCTGGATCAGCAAGACTGGACTGCTACAACAAGCGTTGGACCTAAGGTAAGATCGGAAAACACTTGATCTCTCATAGAATAATGTGTGTTTAGAGAAGGATTGCTCTTGTTTGGTTTGTTTGTCACTAGAGAGTCTTAGACTCCTAGGGAGGTTAGGTTTGTCCGCAAAAATAACTCTTTCCGCATGACAAATTGGCGACTCCATTGGGGATCCATTGATGTGTTTGATTTTTCCTTTGATCATTGCTTTGATCTGAAAAGATTCTTATTTCTTTTGCTTTTTGGTTGCTTGACTGTGTTTTTGGGTGGCTTAGCTTAGGGTCGAATTAAAACTTAGTTTTTCTTTGTTTTACAATAGTACGCACCCTCTGAGTTAGACACAGTGCGTACTTGTACGCACTGTATCTGTGTACACAGAGCGTGCACGCACCTCGTTAAACAGGCTGCCTGCGTACCCTGTTAAAATTAAGAAAGTGTCCCTTTTTATCACTTTTTCCTTTTGAATTTTGTTTTTCTTAGTCTTTACTACCCAGATCCACTGGTTAACTGTCAAAAATCTTCACCTGTACTTTTTCCATTAGTGTCGAAAGTTTTAGTGAAATTCCTTGAGATTTTAGCCTTAGGGTTTTGATTTTTATATTGGTCCTGTAGTGACTTTGGGTTTAGAGGTAGCAAAGCCTTAGATATCTCTGGTTTTGTCAGTCTTCTTAGGAGTCGGACCAGTCACAAAATCTACCCTCGTGAGCGACCTACCTTTGTGTTGCCTCTTTGCAAAATTTCAATATAACTTGTTCATTTAAAGTTGCGAATTTCATTTTCAAAAAGAACAAAAAGAGATTGAGTTTTTGTTTTGATTAGTTTGTGATTCTGCATAAACTAGTCCTTGGATTAATCATTGCCAAGTAAAACATCCCAAAATCATCCTAGTAAGCTTTTGCTTCTTAGATTAATTTGTTAAGTATAAGGTTAGATACATTTCCTTTGATTTACTTTTGAGTGATTTTTCATAGATTTGCATAGATCTTGAAATTGCTTTGATTAGATTAGTTTTACATGCTTTTCATTAAATAGGAAAAAATCAACAATCTCCTTTGCGACATTTGCTTTAGAGTAACATTTGACGTATTTGAAAGAGAAAGGAATTTTTTCGTGAAGTAGAGAGTGGTCATGTTTTGTGTGCTTTGAAAGATAAAGAGAATTGTTTCTTTGATTGTCTTTTGAGAAAGTTGTTTTTATTGAAAAAATTGAATTCTCTCAACTCTCTTAATTAGAACATTCATTGAAAAGAGAAAATTATCAATCATCTTAGGTGCATCTTTTAGAGAATTGGAGTCGAGTCTATACACCACCAAGTTTCATCTCCATCACCTTTGTCTTAAAGAACAGCCATTAAATCAACGCTTAAAGTAAAATTAACTTAGAAATTTTTATTTTTCTAGGGCTC
>APFE031227551.1:0-13801 GCA_000404065.3 Pinus taeda
GCTATTGTACCCAAGGATTGTAGCCATTGAACTCCTAGTACAACATCAACACCTCCCATTGGAATGGAAAGCATTGGGCTAGTCAATACATATTCTCCCATGGACAGCTTGATATTATGGCACTTTCCAGAGCATTTTATTGTCCCTCCATTTGCAACCATCACTTGACACTCTGGTGCTGGATATAAGAAGCAATTCAATTCTTTTGCTACCTTACGATGAACAAAATTGTGGGTACTTCTTGAATCAATCAACACTATTACCTTTTTCTTCTTGATTTGTCCTTCTATCTTGAAGATTTGAGGAGTGGTAATTCTCGCCAATGCATTACAAGATATGGTCAGATTCATTTGTTCTTCATCTAGGCTTTGCTCCTAGAGTATATCCTCTTCTTTTGACCTTTCTTGCTCCTTTTATTCTTCCTCTTCACAATTTATGTAGAATAATTTCTTCTCAACACACTTATGACCTTTAGTGTATTTGCTATCACAACTGTAACAAAGCCCTTTTACTCTTTTTTCTTCCAATTGTTGTGGTGTCAACCTTATAGGTTGTGGAAGACTAGTGGCAACAACACTTCCATCTTTATAGTTGTGAGTGGTATGCTTCCTGGTTTTCATAATTTTGCTTTCCATTTTTCTTGCTAACCTGAATGCCTTCTCTAATGAATCAAGTTCCCAAAGGTGAACATCATGTTGGATATTATCCTTTAAAGACCCTATGAACACATCAATCCTATGCTCCTCTAGAGTATTTTTTACCTTTATGTTCAGTTTTGGGAACTCCTCAATGTGCTCCATTATTGAACCCTTTTGTTTGAGACTTATCAACTGGCTAAAAAAAGTGTTGCTTTTTGTATCCTCATAATGTGCTATCAATTCTTCCGTAAAAATTACCCAGGTGATAAATTGTTTACGAGAGCAAAGCCATTGATACCATACAAACTGATTTGGCTCTAAATATAAAGTTGCAATATGTACCTTTTGTTTGTTTTTCACATTATTGAGATCGAAAAATTGCTCCATCTATAATATCCATGTTGTGGGATCCTTGCCATCAAACTTCCTCATATCGATTTTTGGAATATGGTGGGTCTTCAATCCCACATTAGAGTCTATGATATCATGATTAACATTTCTTTTGTTCACATAATGAATTTCATTTACTACCTTTTCACCATTAGTAAGTATTTCTTGTAGAAAATTTTTCAAATCTGTCTTTAAATCTACCATGTCTCTCTTCAAGTGTGTCTTCAAATCTATCTTCAAATCGTCCATCTTAGTTTTCACACCCTTTATCTTAGCTTCTATTAGCTTTTGTGAGAGTGACATTTGTTGCACTTGGTCTTGTAATTTTGCTAAATCATGTAGCATTTCTTCCACTTCTTCATGAGTCATGCTAGAGCTTTCAGGTTGCTTACTAGGTGTTTGCATTTTCTTTCCTTAGGGCATCAGTTACCGATAATAATTCTCTACTATGCCCTTTGAATTCCTTGAAAATAAATTTTCAAACCAAGCTTAAGAAAAAATTTAAGAAAATCTACACACATTTTTTCACTTTGTAGGAGCTCGATATTGCCTCTGATGTATCTTTGTACTTTCCAATCATCTAGTTTTGAATTTGTGACTTGTAGTAGCCCTATGTGTCCTCTTTCCAATGCCACAAGTCTGACCCAAATTGGATTCTCCAAGAAAGACTTATGCGAAATCTCCCACAGTGACTTGATTATAGACTAGTTCAGTAGAGCGAAATTGTACGACGTGCCACGAGTCACTGTTTCGACCTTTGGATCTGCAAAATGCATACAAGAAACCACAGTCCGTCCTCTTTCTGTAACTTCTTATGAAATTTCAATCCGATCCCCAGAGAGAAAATTATGACGATTTTCCCCAGGTCACCTGTTTGGAATGTAATTCAGGAGTCTGCAAAAAGACCAACTTCCTCAGATCATATCTCCGCAAATATAGCGTGAAAAGCCTGAAATTCGGACCCAAGATTCAGAGCGATTTCTTCTCAAATGGGTTTTTTTGCGACTTCTGAAACGTCACAGAAAAAAAGTTATAGCGAAAATGCCACAATGACTTGTTTGGAGCAGCGAACCCTAGAATCCAAAGCTCTGATACCAAATGTTATGAAACCAGCTCAAGAAAAGATAGAAAAGATAGATCAACGACTTAGAATTCAGCCTCTTCGAGGGGGAAACCTCCTTTACATTACATAAATGAACAATTCTTGGATGATACAAATGAAAAGACTCCTTTCTATATATAGGAGTCTAAGGGGTCATAACATAACCAGAGCCGACATAATAATGTAAGGGCACAATAATAACAATAGTGGGCTTCTATGGGGCACAATAGTAACAATATGGGCACTACATGGGTACATCAATATAATAAGGGGGTCGTACTAATAACAATAAGGGGTTACACTAGTAGTATAGGGGCTTAACAATTGATGTATTTTTATAAAGCATGTTCTTCATGCTATATTTGTAAAAAGAAAAATGTAAAAAGGCATGTTCTTCATGTCCTTCGAAAAAGAAAAATTGAGTTTTTAAATTTGAATTTAGTGGCTCCAAAAGAGGCCAAGTCGGCCCTCTCAGTCAAGTTTGCCCAAATAGAGAAAGGTACCCATTTGACCTTGAAGATGACTATATATATAAGATAATTCGACTTCCTCATCAAGTAAGAAGCAATTTGATATGTTTGAGGTCAATGAAGGAGGAGTCTAAGGCAAGCTAAGCATGTTGTAATATCCTCTACAAATTGAGGACAAATAGGACTTATTAGCCTATCCATCCCCATAGGCCATAGTCCTCCATTAAGGGGATAAAAACCCAAATTACCCATTATTGGGCAAATTTTGGGTCAACTAGGCGAAAAAACCCAAAACTAGGATTTTGAGTAAGGTTCACTCAATCAATTAAAAAGGAGAGGAAACGCCTTAGAAAATCTATAAATAGAGGAAGCTTGAATTCATTTGGAGGCATGAAGCATGAATCATCTCATTATGTTTTGAGCAATTGCTCTGAGGGTTTTAAGACCCCTTCTCTCCCTTGTCAATTTTGATGGTGCAAGATTCCACCCTAGTTGACACAGTTTTTCTCTTTCCTTTTTTGCCTTAGGAAGGGTTTTTGGAAGTGCAACAAAATTCTTTGATGATTTTGGTTCTTGGTGTGGCATTTCTAAAAGACCAGTGAAAAACCTTCTCTGAACCTTCATTTTGGCACAGGGTATCTATAGGCAGGACAGTGAGCTTTTGTGGTATTCTTGAATCTTTTGTGGTATCAGTTCACCTCTTAAAGAAATAGCGAGGGTTTCAACTTGCTTTAACTCACTACTTGGGCACAAGGAGGTATAATCTTAAGGACAACACAATTTTCCTTAATCGTGGTCAGGATTTGAAGTAGGTTTTAGCGGAAACTCGAATCTATAATAACAACTCCAGGAGTCGGTGACCATGTGAATAATACTCATCACTCAGTAACAGGTCGAAGTCTCAGAAAGTGATCCGAAGGTTTTCTGATAAATTGACTCTCTCTATCCTTGTCTCTGAAGCACAAAGTACCCGAAGGCTAGCAGAGACGGCTTCCTATGATTTCAACAAAAGAATCCATGTGGTTGATAGTCCCGAGACTGAAGTACACATGTCGATAATTGTTGGCAAAGCTTGATGCATCGAGGAGTAGGGTTAATAATCCGTGACAGTGCGAGGTTGTTGGGAAAGCGTCCATGAATTTATGGAGTTGACCAAGAAAACGCTGGAGTCTAAGACCGTTGATGTGGGGTCGTGTGGGCCAGAGTGTATATGTTCTTATTTTGCTAGTTTGTTTATAAGTCGGATTTTCTCGGACTGTTGAAGTATTGTTGTTGCATAAGTTATGTGTAAACTGGATTTTTAATTATGTTGGAACCACAACTATTATATTGTTGAGTTCATTGAAAACCAGCCTTGTGTATTGAAGATTATATTTTGAATAAAATTGAATGCTTTTTACACAGAGAATTTTTTTGAAACCCTGGCTATTGAAGGGAAAAACCTAGGGTAAAATGCCCTTAAGATTATTATGCATGCGAAGGTTTGAAGCAAAGGAAAATTTGAGGCAAGCAACTCACGTCATCTAAGGCAAAAAGGAGACAGATCTAAGGCTAAGAACAAGACGAATCAGTGGCAACTTGTTGGACAAATCTATTGTTCGGAGGATAATCGAATTGCATATGAGGAAGACTATGTTGATTCTGGGGCAAACAGAGTCAAGGCAAGCCTTGATCATAAACTCTGTGACAAGACCGAATCTTTTGAGGCAGCAGTAGACCTAATCAGAGCACGCCCAGTGGGCAGACTTATTGACCTAACTTGGAGGCAGATGAACTAGGTTTGACCTAGCTATGTTGTTGGTTTGTTTAACCTAGTATTTGGTTAATGCATCTCTGTTGAACTTAATGAATTCTCTAAGGAAAAGGTTGTTGGGATTTTCCTCCATGTGGGTTTTCCCAGGGTAAATTCATGTGTTCTTTGTGTGGTTGCCTCTTCATGATCATTATGTAATAAACATTATATTGTTGATGTCCTTTGTGTAATTGCTTAATGATGGAATAATAGATAAGAATGTGAAAAGAACTAAATCATTCGAAGTAATTATCAGTATAGAAGACCCTATATATAAAAATCAACAAGAATCATACTCTAAAAACCAATCTCAAACATTACTCACAAGCCAGGTTTGTACAGGAGTCACAAGGGCCAAGTTCACCTAGCGACTATACGACACAACAATAAAAAATTTGCGCATCCAAGATGATAAAAATGGGGTCGTAAATTGTGAAAGGGGCTGAATTTTAAAAAAATTATACGAATCCATAAGCATGTGGGACCAAGATATGGGCTAAAGAAAAGTTAAAATTAAAAAAAAAAAGATACAAAAAAATAATTGTGGGTTGGCAACAGATTGCAACTAGCATAGCCCAAGGTTCAAGCCACCACCAAGAGACAATGGCACAAGGATTTGGTTGCATGTGGGGGTGAGGGGCAATGAAAAGGTTGAGCCATTAACAAAAAAGAAAAGGCTCAAAGGGCAACAGTATATTGACGATGCCACCAACAAAGTTAAGCCACAAGGACCCAAAAAGAAATTTGCAACCAGACCTGTGCAGTGTGCACAAGGGCATAAAAGGCTGCAAGTGAGCTACATAACCACAAAAGACTGGGTCAGCCATCAACAAAGGGTAAGATTGCAATGGTAGAAAGGATCGATGTTAGGCATGTTACTGCTTAAACTAGCAAGCATCCTTAAAGGGGATCCTAGAGGGGCTACTAGGTCAAGGGAAACAATGGAGCAATAGCCCATTGTCACCTCAGCTAAAGCAGTCTACTCTTTACGGACTTTCGTTGATGAGAGGGGACCTGGTATGAAGGGAATCACCTAGATGAATTCGTCAATAAAGGGAAAAGATTGATTCCTAAAGAGGCCTATTCACAAGAGAGGCTCAATATAAGGCTTGCTTTCCCAAGAGGCAAGATGAAACACTCTCTAAGAAGGGCCAAGAGGATCTTAGGGGCTAGGTTTAGGGAATGGCACTTCTTGAGGAGGGACCTACCCCTAAAAACCCTTATGAAGACTTGGTTTCCAAATGGTATTTGAAGAATTCCCTTCCAAAAGTTATGGGACCACATGGGACCAAGAGGACCCCTCGTTAGGTCAAGGGGATAAAATTAAGAAACCAATGATGTGCTTGACCTAACTAGGGAGGAGAAGGGGATCAAAGAAAGAAATGTCAATGAAAGGTTGCAATGATCCCAATGAGGTTACTAAGCAAGGGAAACCTAGGGCAAGAAACTGTCCTCGAGCTAGGTCTTGCAATATCTCGAGATCCCACCGTCAAATTTGCTTCAAGCTTGGAGGGCCACTAGAGCAAACACCAAGGCAGATGTGGACCAAAAGTCTAAGTGTTTAGATGGCTAGATTGTGAGATAATTGATGCCCTAGGTGACCTATGTAGGCTAGTCCTAGAGAGAAAGAGAGACATGTGAGAAAAATATGTTTTTAGGTGATCACCTATGGAGGATCAGTGCCTAATCCTTTGGGAGAAATGGAGTCAATATGATTCCAAAGTTTGGGATGATTTCACTTCATCAAAGAGGCCTTTAGAACAATTCCGCATGACAAATAGGGCATGAGGAAAATTGCTTCAAGGTCTTTATACTTCAACATACAATATGTGATGACCTGTCAAGATAAATTTCAATGAAATATCTCTAAGATGATCAATCCAAGAGATGATGAGAGAAATGAATCAACTCTCATCTATTTATACACTTCCCAATGAATTTGATTTAGCTAATTAGACCTAATTTATCCCCTAAAATCAAATAATGTGCAAAATAACAAAATTTTGGTGATAGCCCACCAAATAGCTCAATAATGTAAAGATTAAGCCTTACAAGAGGGTCGAATGATCAACAAAGTGAATCGTTGGGCCTTTCAAGAGGCCTGATGAAGTTCAAGGGGTGCCATGATGAAGAAAAGGACTCTAAACATAGTGGACAAGGAGTTGGCCCCTTGTTATCCAATCAAGAACCTGTGGTGCTCCCATGTGGGTTTGGGGGCATAAGGACAACCTCATGGGTCTCCACATGAATCAAATATGTCTGTAGACCATCTATAACGGCTGGAGTGATGACGTAAATCGTCCATCTGTAGTGGGGGCATCCTTGAGCATCTGCCAAGTGTATGTTGCATCTGTGGAGTCGGGTGGGCATGGTGGACCAAGTGTATCATCCTCATCTAAAAGGTGGAACACGAGCGATCAATGAACATTGTTGGGGATCCATGAAATGATGTCTTCTATGGTGGAGAACCATAGCTCTCAACGCTCACCCTACAAGTGTCAATGTGGCCCTGTGGAGGACCAGGACCCCATATAGGGAGACCAAGCCCTAAATGAAGATCCACCTGCAATCCTGCATAAGATCCATGTCCCATTGCCCTCCAATACAACAAATCATTAGAATAATCAAGTAATAATGCTGACAAGTTATGGGATCAATGGGGCACTTCATTGTGGCATGACCTTCCATAATGGGCTTTGGCATGTACAAGTGTCTCGAAGCTCAAAAATGAGGTTAACCAAGGACCCTATTAGGTGGTTTCAACCTCTAAAGGTTATAACATGTCCATGGTACATCCCTTAAGAGGTAGGTGGCAAATGATGTAATGATGGAATGGAATTGGGATCAGAGGAATCATCCAGGCCACATGTCAAGGTCTTTTGGGTAGATATAACAAGGGAAGCCCACCCTTGGGTGTATGAGTGTAGGAGGGAGAAAACAGGGGTACATGAGTTACCTAGGCCTTTGTTTTTCCACCCTTCTTCATATGCCCTTTGCCTTTGATTGGTTTTCATTCTTCATAACTGCTCCGGGCTCCAGAGATGAGACCATGATGTGTAGTATATAGCAGTGGATACCCCTTCAAGGTGGGGAGGTTCATCGCCTACTAGGGGTTGGGACAATCATGGGTTCCTTAATGATAAAGGGGGCTCATCTAGGGCCCATAGGAACCATGGTGATGGCCATGGATAAGGGGTAGAGTTCATGTTTGGCTTTTTCCCACTTGCCAAATTCGTGTGTCCTCGCCATCTTTTGCACTTTGTGGTACATTTCCTATTGAGAGTGGCCAAAGTATGCTTTTTATTTTCTTTTTAATTCCATCAACCTTTGAGGCATCATTTCAAGCCCGACCCAAGGTGTGGACAAGGAGAGCGGGGGGGCTCTCCCTATGTGGACCCAGTGGACACATGTGGACCCGAACAGGAAAAGAGATGAATGGGGCTCCAATAAGTGGAAGAGGAGTAATGTAGGTGGTGTCGGGAATCAAGACCACACAACCAAAATTGGGATTTCCCGCGTAGTTCCAACCCTCAAGCTAATGGCCAATAAAGGGGATCCCATGGGACTAGGATACAAGGGTAACCACGAAATCGTGCAATGGAGACAACAATACAAACCTAATGCACTCTTCCCGTCGAATCCCCCACCAATTCATGCCCAAAAGTGCCCATGACAAGTAAAGAGAACTACTCAACTATACCAATGAAAAGTCATACCTTTGGGGTCGAAAGGCCCACCACCTTCAAACATGCATTCATAATAGATGGGCGAGGGACCACATGGCTAGCTCAAGTAGCGGAGAAAGTGGCACATCGAGCTATTTGGGATCTACAAGGGGCTGTTGGCTCCCAGCCGAGGACCATCTAGGAGAAAACTTTTCTCCTAGATATATTACCCACAGGTGGTGGGTAACATCTGGCTCCAACTGGCACATGAGCTCTCGGAAAAAGTGGGCAAACAACTCGAACGGTTGGTCATGAGGGCACCAACAATCTCTTGGTTACAGTTGACCTATTACCTACACATATCAAAGATCAAACGCACAAGGCAACATGTCTTTATGGTGTTTATGGTCACCCATGCTTAGTATTAGGCCGTAAAATCAACAGAAAAGTAAAGGCATGCAAATTTAATCTAAATGCAACTACTCTACCATGAGGAATATCATATGATGTTAGTTCTAATGATAAAATTTGCATTCAATGCATCCTACCCTAACATGCATATGACGAAGTTAATTTTAAGTGTAATCATAAAGCCAGTGCAACCAACACATCCTCAAATCAATATAAATATGCCTGCTTATATGATAACTCATGCAACAAATCCCAAAATGAATGCAACACCAATCACATGTAGGGTGATGCACGCGGGAGGTGGGAAAACATGGTCTTCATGCGAGGTAAGAAGAATCCCTAAGAGAAGGAACGTAAATCAATCTAAAAGTGTGAGGCATTCCCTCTAAGTACACAATGGCGGAATGAATGATTATCCTTGAGAAATTCTCATCGCAATCATTGCTCATAACATTGTTCTTTATAGATGCCACAAGGTTGTGATGAGAGGGGACTGAAAGGTGAGGGAAAGAAGGAGCGCAACAAATGGGTTGCTCAAGGTGATGGTCACATTGGAAAGAGGAGGTCATAAAGTGATCTAAACCCTGAGGGTGTGTCCAAAAAGATAACGTACAGGGAATGGGTGGCTCTTCTTTGACACTATATTCAAAAGGGGGAAAGGGCTCACGGTACTTGAGATCATATGGCAATGGGTGAGGGAACCACTTGAGGAAGACTCAAGATGATGAACAAGAGAAGAAGGAAAAGGGGAGGGTGAAGTCTCAACGAGATCCTTTTCCTGAAAATCCAACTCTAGAGGCTTAAGTGACTTGAATATACTCCCGAAATCATAAGGAAGGCAGGTATGAGCAAAGGCCTGATCATTGTTGGTATCGAAGATAGGGAGGACTACTTTCAACCTCATCCTCCTTGTCGGTGTCATAAATGGGAGCACAATCAAATTGAGGACCAACAATTTCCCATTTCTCCTTTTCAATATGGAAATAATTTCCAATGTCATTTTCCAAGGGGCCAATGAGATCACCTTCCTCAATGTTCTCAAAAGGAGAATCATCGGGAGTACTACCCTTGACAAGGTAAGGTTAGTCTCAACTTCACTTTCCATAGACTCGTTCTTTCCTACACAAATGTTGTTAGAATCATCTTTTTAATTGTGTGGTTCCAAGGATGACTCGTCTTCTTGCTCATTACTTAGATTCTCAATGTCTTGATGATTCTCGATAAAAGCTTCCTCTTGGATGTTTAATGCAGGGTACACTTGAAAGTGTCTAAGAAAGCCATCAAAGAACTCCTCAATAGAAGAGATGCTCTCAAGTTCATGATCATGCAACCATGAGTTATGACCACCGAGAGATCCCATGAACAACAACATAAGGACATCCTAGTGAACCACATTCTCTTTTGAAGCATGTGCATTAAATCTTTCTATATGGTCAATTGCAGAGAGTGGATCACCATCAAACACGGGCACCCCACGTACCATCCTTTATGTGACATGATTAAGGTTTTCCCATTTCTCCTTTTCAATATGGAAATAATTTCCAATGTCATTTTCCAAGGGGCCAGTGAGATCACCTTCCTCAAGGTTCTCAAAAGGAGAATCATCAGGAGTACTACCCTTGAGAAAGGTAAGGTTAGTCTCAACTTCACTTTCCATAGACTCGTTCTTTCCTACACAAATGTTGTTAGAATCATCTTTTTAATTGTGTGGTTCCAAGGATGACTCGTCTTCTTGCTCGTTACTTAGATTCTCAATGTCTTGATGATTCTCGAAGAAGGCTTCCTCTTGGATGTTTAATGCAGGGTATACTTGAAAGTGTCTAAGAAAGCCATCAACGAACTCCCCAATAGAACAGATGCTCTCAAGTTCATGATCATGCAACCATGAGTTATGACCACCGAGAGATCCCATGAACAACAACATAACGACATCCTAGTGAACCACATTCTCTTTTGAAGCATGTGCATTAAATCTTTCTATATGGTCAATTGCAGAGAGTGGATCACCATCAAACACGGGCACCCCACGTAACATCCTTCTTGTGACATGATTAAAATGGCCAGAGACACGAGCAATGTCCACAGGGGGAAAATCATCAAAGAAAGACAACCTATTTGAGGTATACATGTAAATTATGTAGAAGTCACCAAGATGAATTTAAAGATGCCCAAAAAAATGTTTGCTTCACCCTACAAGCATCGACCTTAAAGTTCAATGAATAACTAGGGCTTCATTCTTCCAATGGAGTCGCTAATAACGATATGTCAATATGTCGTATGGGGAACAAAACATGTCTTGTGTCCCTAGCAACGATGCCAAAAATATTACTGCTTAAACTGGCAGGGGTCCTAAAAGGGGATCCTAAAGGGGCAACTGCTAAGTCAAGGGCAACAATGGAGCAATAGCCCATTGTCATCTCAATTAAAGCTCCCTACTCTTTACCGACTTTCACCAATGGGAGGAGACCCGGTATGAAGGGAATCACCACCAAGAGATCCCATGAACAACAACATAAGGACATCATGGTGAACACTCTTTACAGAATCATGAGTTATGAACACCCGAGAGATCCCATGAACAACAACATAAGGACATCCTGGTGAACCACATTCTCTTTTGAAGCATGTGCATTAAATCCTTCTATGTGGTCAATTGCAGAAAGTGAATCACCATCAAACACGGGCACTCGACTTACCATCCTTCCTGTGACATGATTAAGGTGGCCAGGGATGTTAGCGATGCCCAAAGTGGGAAAATCATCAAAGAAATACAACCTATTTAAGGTATACATGTAAATTATGTAGAAGTCACCAAGGTGAATTTAAAGATGCCCAAAAAAATGCTTGCTTCACCCTACAAGCATCAACCTTAAAGTTCAATGAAGAACTAGGGCTTCGTTCTTCCAATGGAGTCGCCAATAATGATATGTCAATATGTCATATGGGGAACAAAACACACGTCTCGTGTCCCCAGCAACGACGCCAAAAATGTTACCGCTTTAACTAGCAGGGGTCCTAAAAGGGGATCCTAGAGGGGCAACTGCTAGGTCAAGGGCAACAATGGAGCAATAGCCTATTGTCACCTCAGTTAAAACTCCCTACTCTTTACAAACTTTCGCCAATGGGAAGAGACTCGATATGAAGGGAATCACCTAGATGAATTGGTCAATAAAGGGAAAAGAGTGATTCCTAAAGAGGCCTATTCACTAGAGAGGCTCAATATATGGCTTGCTTTCCCAAGAGGCGAGATGAAAGGCTCTCTAAGAAGGGCCAAGAAGGTCTTAGGGGCTAGGTTTAGGGAATGAGACTTCTTGAGGAGGGACCTAGTCCTAAAAACCCTTATGAAGACCTGGTTTTCAAATGGTCTTTGAAGAATTACCTTCCAAAAGTTATGGGACCACACAAGACCAAATGGACACCAAGTTAGGTCAAGGGGATAGGATTGAGAAACCAATGATGTGTTTGACCTAATTAGAGAGGAGCAGGGGGTCAAAAAAGAATTTTCAATGAAAGCTAATGCAATGATTCCAATGAGGTCACTAGCCAAGGGAAACCTAGGGCAAGAAATTATCCTAGATTCAGGGCTTGCAATATCTCGAGATCCCAATGTTGGATTTGCTTCAAATATGGAGGGCTTCTAGCGCAAAGACATGTGTAGATGTGGACCAAAAATCTAAGTGTTTGGATGCCTAGATTGTGAGATAATTGATGCCCTAGGTGACCTATGTAGGATAGCCCTGGCGAGAAAGAGAGAAAGGTGAGAAAAATATGTTTTTAGGTGATCACCTATGGAGGATCAGTGCCTAATCCTTTGGGAGAAATGGAGTCAAGATGATTCCAATGTTTGGGATGATTTCACTTCATCAAAGAGGCCTTTAGAACAATTTCGCATGACAATTAGGGCATGAAGAAAATTGCTTCAAGGTCCTTATACTTCAATGTCCAATATGTGATGACTTGTGAAGATAAATTTCAATGAAATATCTCTAGGAATATTCACTTATTCAAGCATGGCCCATAACATGATGCAACTCTAATAAAAGACAAATTGATAACCTTACATCCAAGAAAAGCAGCGAAATTTCAGCCTAGTATAGCGAAAATCCTAGCTTCATTTATGTGACATAGAAAAGAATGACAAAATAGCATTAAAAAAGCACTTACATGTGAGAACAAGTATATCCAAACATCATCATATGCCAATATAGAAGCTCCAGTACAAAAATGAAGATATCCAAAGATCAAAATTCATCCATCCATCCAATTTCATCCTCCAAAAAGAATAGGGAAAATCTCTTAAGAGAGAATGATCAATCCAAGCGATGAGAGAAATGAATCACCTCTCATTTATTTATACACTTCCTAATGAATTTGATTTAGCTAGGCCTAATTTAGCCCATAAAATAAAATAATGTGCAAAATAACAAAACTTTTGGTGACAAGCCCACGAAATAGCTCAATAATGTAAAGATAAGCCTCTCAAGAGGGTCGAATGATCAACAAAGTGAATCGTTGGGCTTATGAGGAGACCTAATGAAGTCCAAGGGGTGCCATGATGAAGAAAAGTACTCGAAACAAAGTGGACAAGCGATTGGCCCCTTGTTATCCAATCAAGAACTTGTGGTGCTCCCAAGTGGGTGTGGGGCCACAAGGACAACCTCACGGGTCTCCACATGGATCAAATATGCCTGTAGACCATCTATAAGGGTTGGAGTGATGATATGAACCATCCATCTATAGTGGGGGCATCCTTGAGCAACATTGCTCTCAACACTCACCCTACAAGTGTCAATGTGGCCCTATGGAGGACCAAGACCCTCTATAGGGAGACCAAGCCCTAAATGAAGACCCACCTGCAATCCTGCATAAGATTCAATGTGTCCTCTTGCCCTCCAATACAACTAATCATTAGAATAATCAAGTAATAAT
This sequence comes from Pinus taeda, assembly GCA_000404065.3. Classification (NCBI taxonomy): domain Eukaryota; kingdom Viridiplantae; phylum Streptophyta; class Pinopsida; order Pinales; family Pinaceae; genus Pinus; species Pinus taeda. The sequence continues at coordinate 13,398 of APFE031227551.1, forward strand.
GTTGACAAGTTATGAAATCAATGGGGCACTTCATGGTGGCATACCCTCCATAGTGGGCTTTGGCAGGTACAAGTGTCTCCAAGCTCAAAAATGGGGTTAACCTATTGATTTGGGGTAGCATCGGATGTGCTCTAGGCATGAAAATTGGTGGACAAGCTAAACCACATGAGATCACCAAAACCCAGAAATGGTTTGGACAGATTGTACCGAGTTTGGGAGATATTAAAATAATCAATATTTTTAATGGAGTTCCTAAGTCTAAACTTAGGAAAAAATAAAATATTAATGGGTATTAATATAAAACTAGGTTAGAGCCCAAGGGGCTTTGGATTGATGGTGAATGGGTGCACTGTTAAGGCACTCCTTGTGATAGGTCATTGGTTCAAATCTCCCATGGGTGCATA
>APFE031227554.1:0-13660 GCA_000404065.3 Pinus taeda
TGTATTTCAATTGAAACTTAAAGCACTAAAAGTTCAAATTCGACGATGGAATATGATAAAATTTGGGCATATTTTGGAGGACAAACAACAGTTGTAAGGTTACATACATGAGATTCAACAAAGGATTATTTTGGAAGGATGTACAAATGAGTTGGTTATGGATAAGGGACACACCATTACTGAGATGGAAACTTGTAAACAACAAGAGGAAACCCTTTGGTGATAAAATTTTCGAGTTCGATGGCTTCAGGAGGGTGAGAGGAACACTCAATTTTTTCACAATTTGATGATTTAGCGAAGGTAATGGAATCACATTTTTTCCTTAACAGTAGTGATGAGAAACGTAGATTATAACACCAATAGATTGAGAATGTATTTATTAATTTTTATAAGCATGTACTGACAAAACCCTTTCTCGATCAACAATCAACTATTAATAAAATTACTTCTTGCATTCTGAATCTAGTTAGTCCAACATAAATTTTTTCTTTAATGCAACTCGTTTCCTTATCGAAGGTGGAGGATGCCATCTTAGGTATGCCTACTAGAAAATCACTAGGCCCTTATGGCTTGACTACTAATTTCTTTAAGGCGGCTTGGAGCTTCATGGGACAGGAAGTTTACGAGGTGGTGGAGGAATCTTGGAGGATGCAGATGATGTGGTTAAGATTAAATGCCACTTTCTTTACCCTTATCCCTAAGGCTGGAAAATCAAATGATCTAAGTGGCTTTTGACCGTTTGTGTTATGAAATGTCATCTACAAAGTGATTGCTACCGTGATTGTTAACTGCTTGAAATAATTGTTGAAGGTTCTTATTTCTCCGAAATAGACTGTGTTTGTGGAAGGCAAGCATATTTCAGATGGGATTATTGTGTGCAGGAGATTATCCACTCACTCAAAGTCAGAAAAAATTAGGTATGTTGATAAAATTGGATTTGTCTAAGGCTTATGATCGGGTGAGTTTGGATCATTTGTTACAGGTCCTAGATGCGTTTGGGTTCTCATGGCAACGAATCTCCTGGATCCGATCTCTCATTTCATCCCCCTTTTTTTCTATTTTGATCAATGGGTCACCCTCTAACACTTTTAATTCTTCATGTGGTCTCAGACAGGGATATCCCTTATCACCTTTTCTCTTCATTATGGAAATGTAATGTCTTGGAAGATACTTTAAGCAATATTGTTCTGGAGGGGATCTTCGAGGATTATGACTCTATGGTGAAGGTTGTGTAATTATGTTATGTTACCATCTCAACGAGATCGAGTAAGATTTGAGAGGCATATCGCGGGCTCTAACATTTGGAGGTGGGTGCAAGACAATAGCAAGGTAGTACGAGATCATACCTTTTGGTGACTCAACCTTATTTTGGACCAATGCTTGGCAACAATTACCTAGATTAACTAAAAATGAGGAGTTTCGGTCTATACAATTGTTCACCATGGATTATGGGGCAGTAAATGTGAAGGAATATTGGAAGGAGGGGTTGGACGATGTGATGTGGGAGAAATGGAAATATTAGGAAGATTGGCATCATACTTCACAAGTGCTACCTTGGGAGACATATCACAAGGAGTTCTTAGATCATTGATTTCATTTTTCCCAGGATAATGACATCTTGCGATGGGGGCATACTCCTAGAGGTACCTTTACCTTGAAAGGAGATTATTCTCTTTTAGCATGTTAGGATAGATTGGAAAGACACAATATTTGGGGTCAGATCTAGTTGGGTGGTCATTGGACCAAAATTTCTAACTTTCTCTGGTTGATTATAATGTGATGCTTACTCACCTGGGATTAGATCAGAAAGAAGGGAGTGGAAGGGCCTTCTTTTTTTCCTCTTTTCTCTAACTCATAAGCAACTTAGGAACATTTGCTTAATTATTATATGTTTGTGGTTGATGTGTGGGATAATTTTCTCTTTCTTTTTGGTTTCGGTACTAGGAGGCAGGATGATTTAGTTGAATCACTCTTGCAATAGAATTGGAATGCTTTTAAAATTTTGTCTTTTGTCGTGCCTAGTGTCTAGTTATTGGATTTTTACCGTGGAATGTATGGAAGGAAAAGAATGCTCACATTTTTAGCAATAAGTAGAAAGCAGTTTCAGTGGTGACCACCTTGGTTCTTCAAAATATTCGTGAAGCCATTCTGGCTACCCCTTGGTCTACAACTTATTGGGAGGTGGACAATGTTGAAGCTCTCATATTTTCCAAGTTCAATTTGCAACAAAGTGTGTCCATATCTGTCATTAAGAAAGATACAAGAATGTTGACTTCTTCCATTTCTTCTTTTACCCTTCCTCCTCTTTGTTTTCTCAAATTAAATTTTAATGGTGCTTCTAAAGGTAATCCAAGAATCAAAAGTTTTGGTGGAGTCTTTTGAGATTTGGCTAACACTATGGTGCATTTTTTCACTCATAGTTGTGTATTTATGATGATCCAAGTGGATATTGGTGGCCACCCACATATTTCACTTGGATTCCCACCATTGTTTCTTTCAGTTTTTCAGTTTCCTTAATTGTAGCGCAATTTAATATTTTTGGCAGGTTTTCGGGTCGTGAACTTCTGAAGCTGTTTTGAGGCCCTAAACAGTGTTTTTTTTGGAAAATCACCGGTGGCCAATGTGATTTTTTTACTCAACATTCAGTGTCATTACTTGTAGTCCTCGAATAAATATTTCTAACGAGGTATCATGTGTGTCAAACAGAGATCATATGCTAAAGTTACGACCCTAGGAAGTTGATGTACCAATTTATCCCAACGAGGCCCATTGTTTGGTGTTTCATTTCCTAGGGTTATGTTTTTGGATGTTTGGGGTTTTCCATTGTTTCTGAATAATAAATAGGCCCTCAAGCCTCATTTCAACACAATTCAAAGGCATGTAGCCACCACATCTCTTCTCATAGATAAGCTACCATCGCCCAAACTAGTTTATTTCCATTTTGTATGTAAGCATATTTCAGTTCTTTGAAATTTAAGAAATGAAGTTTTATTTTTGTTGCATCTCCATGTTTATGGTTATATCTATAATTTGTTGCATTCATGTTTAAATTCAGATCATATGAGTAATAAATTGGCTGAATTTCAGGCTCTTGAGAAAGCGCTAAGGATAACAATTAGGGATGATTATCTCTTACTACAAGTTGATAGGGATTCTCAAGTTGCGATTCAGTGCCTTCAACACCTCCTTAGTGGGAAACCAACTTAAGAACTTGTAAGGAGTTGGTGTTTAGAGGGTGTTGTTGGGCATATTAGTTGTATGTAGCCTAAGGTGGAGTATATCATGGCTTCTCACACTAGGAGAGAAGGTAATGTGATAGCTGATTTCCTAGCGAATTTAGGGTGTAAGTTCCATGACTTGATGTTGGATCCAGGTTGGCCTCCTACAATTTCGATTAATGATCTTCGATAGCTTCAGGTCCTGTTAGATGGTGATAAGCAATGCCACGATGGGGGTGTTAACTTGGGAATTAAGACGACCTCCTTGTAAGGAGCGTTGTCTCTACATGTGTCTCCTCACTCATTATGGTGTGATGAATGAAGGTTGAACGACGTTGGGAGGAGTACTTCCGGTTATGGTGTTTTAGATGTTGGAGTTATGTTTTGGGGTGGTGGAGGTTTGTCTCTCATGAGAAATGAGACGAGATGTTGCCCTCATCTTCCATCATTTGGTATAGTTTGGTCTTGCTGATAACGGTGAACAATTGGCAGGTCGATGCGAATGAGTTCCTTCAGGTTTGAGAGTCCATTTCTTCACACTGGTAGCTCGTTTTGGAAGCAATGCTCAGTTGTAGTGAGGTATCATGTCTTGCACTTCAACTATTGTCTCGAATTGTTGTTTGGGTTCTGCTTTAGTTCATCATTTTATTTTTCCAGATTAGTGTTTGGTATGCCTCTATATTTCATTTGGTAAGAGGCTTCTTGGATTATTTGAGTCTGAACCAACTCTTGTTTAGTTCTCGGGGTGGTGGTGTTTGGGTGTTGGATTTATTAGATGTTAATTTTGTCTACTTTTGGTAATTCTTCCTCCTACTCTTTATGTTACGACATCTTATGTTATTTTGGTTCCCCATGGATTTGTGTGGGTCTTTATGTGTTGTGGAGAAGAGCTCTACTTGTCTTGTGTGTTTGGGTATTGGAATCTCTTACTATTTGATTATGTTCTAGGATTTTTGGCACTCTATGTCTTTGGTTTTCCCTGAACTAGGGTATTTACTAGAGTTCGGTCCTTTGGAGTGGCATTGGGGATATGATATATTGGTTTTGAGATCTAGGTTGCAAGGGTTTGTTGTCCGTCCGACTTCTTATTTTGCTGGACATGGATTGCATACCTGTATTGCTTGTTTTCCTGTCACTATCACTATGCCCCCTCATGAGTGAATGATAAATAGAAGGGGTGGTTTGGGACATGTGGGAGTTAAGAGAACCTGACCTTTTTCATTTGACTCTGTGGGCACTTTCTTTGACGTGATTCCTCTTGGATTTAGAAGGGAAATTCTACTACTGGAGGCCAGAGGGGCTGAGGGTTTCCCATACCATTCTAACTTTGAGCTTCAGGTGTTAGTTGTAGAAATGAAAAGGGTCCCATACCCTGGTATATATTGCAAGAAAAGGTTGCATTTCTTGTACTCTCTCTCATTGCACCAACAAATGGATACTTTGTTACGTCTAATATTTAAGGAAAAGCATGTTGAACAATATAATTTATTTTGTGTCGGAATATCTTAAACATATGATACAAAATATTTGTTACTATCTTAAAAATGTTGATTTGCGCTTGTCGAGGGTGGGCACTTTTTTGGTTCCACACTCTTCTTCTGGAGACCTGACTGACCCTCTTAGGGATCCAACTGATCCTTCTGTGGATAGTGCTTACGATTTGACCATTATCTCTTCTAACAATGAGTATATTTTAGCTTCATATGTTTTTCTTGATCTTTAAACAGTTTTGTTCCAGTGTTGTAAAAGTGGTTATCAGGGTTTTCCAGACTTGGATTGGACATTGTGTATGAAGGTTCAGTTGGTTTTTCTATGCACTTGTTTTTGGGTTGACTGTATGTCCAATTTCAACGATTATACACATGGGAAATATTATGGTATAGATACTCAACCTTAACTTACTATAGTGCTTCGACTATGGCAATTGTATGTAGATTAAAAGGCCCGTTGTTATGCGACATTTTTTTGTGGTGGGCACATGTATGTTGGATTATGGTGGGATGAAATGGTGTGAGGTGCCTGTCTGTCTCAATTGTGAGTGGCGAGCGACTATAGGGTTGATTGTGGATTCCTCTTTCGACATCTTGGTTTTGGTTTATCAATATTTTGTTATTTTGGGAACGATCTTGGCAAGTTATCACTACTATGTCTTTAGTAATGGATACTCATTGGGATCTGGTTTCGGTGTTGCGTCTGCTCTTACTTGTGGTCTCATTGTTGCAATTGTGCATGTTTTTTCTACTGTTGTAGCCCCAATTCTCGCTTATCCGGGGACTGGTGTCTCAGTTATTGTTGTTGTCATTTTCTCTATTACGACTGAGTTAGTTGTTTCTATGAGGATGAATTTTATACCCATCCCATGTCTTGTAGTCTGTATGGTTTGACTATTTACTATGTATTTGTCATGTTTTGATTAATGAAATTTTGTTACAATTCACACAACAAGAACAAAAATATCGTAGAAATTTTTTCTAATAAGTATAATATATATATATATATATTATATATATATATATATAATATATATATATATAAAAAGTTTTAAAAAATGTATTTTATTTGTTTTAGGTAAATGAAACTATTTTTGTAATAATAATAAATTAATAGTACAAGATATATATTTCTATTTTGTTTAATAATTTATCACATAGCAAATCAAACTAGTAATATAACCTTTTTTTTAGGCTAACCAAAAATTTAAAACTACGTAACAAAGCTTACGAAGTACAAAAACAAAATATAAGCATAGTTGATCCGAAGTTAAACAGGAACGCAACAAATTACAAATATACTCATAAACACAGAGATGCAATAGAAAAACACTTCATTTCATTAATAGAAAAATAATGAAATATGCTTACAAACAGAATGGAAATAAGTTAGCTCGGGCGGTGATAGCTTATCTCTAAGAAGAGATGTGGTGGCTACATGCCTCTGAACTAAGTTACAATGAGGCTCAAGGGCCTTTTTATTATTGAACAATAAGAGAAAACCTTAAACAACCAAAACCCTAACCCGATGAGATGTAACACCAAGAGTTTATGGGCCCCGTTGGGGTTAGTTGGGCAACCAACTTCCCGGGGTTGTAACTTGGTCATATTATCTCCGTTTGATGTGTATGATACCTTGTTGGAAAGATCTCTACGAGGACTAAAATTGCCGACATGTTTATTTGTGCAATCCCTAAAAGAATTTTGCCAAAAAAACGTCGTTTAGGGCCTGAAAACGGCTCTAGAAGTTTAGGACCCGAAAAACTGCCAAAAATAATAAAATGTGCTACAATTAAGGAAACTAAAAAAACTAAAAGAAACAATGGTAAGGGTCCAAGTGAAATAGACAAGTGACCACCAATATCCACCGAGATCAATAATGTCAATGCTTATTACCTAAGGCCTTAAAACTTCAGAAAACCAATATAAAATTTCTATTTTATTATTTTATAAATAAATATATTTTTATATTTCATTTTAAAATAAATACTTATTGCTTTTATAAAATAAATAACTTTTATATCATTAAAATATATTATTGTTTTATTATGAATTCACATGAATGGGGATTAGAAGTAAAGGTTTATTAAAATTCAAATCAATAATTATTTAAATTGGGATAGAGTAAAGGTTTATAAAAAATTCAAATCAATAATTATTTAAATTTCTTATTTTGACTCTGTGTTATGAAATAAATGGTTTTTAAAATATATTTGCATAACAACAAAATATATTATTATGACAACTAAAGGTGGCATTCTTATATAAATGATGTCCATAAAATTTAAAAAATATACCCCCTCACACCATGTGATTACAATCACCATCAATGCATCATGTGATGCAATGGAATTATTGTTAGAAAACATGCATTTTGTTTCTAATGGGACCCACAGATCCTCTCCGGCCATTTTTTCTTTTGTTATGCTCAGACAAAGTTCAATGGTAACAAAGTCCACCCTCAATTGTTAGGAAACATGCATTTTGTTTCTAGTGGGACCCACAGATCCTCTCTGGCCATTTGTTCTTTTGTTATGCTCAGAATCTATTTTGAGGGATATTATTGAATATAAAAAGACTTGTATGAATGTTATGTAAATGGTGTAAAGACGTGTGCGAAATGTTTATAATTTATTAATTGGTTTAAATCATTATATATAATTTTTGATTTAATATTTTTTTTTTTTTTTAAATTACTTGTAAATATTATTTTTAATAATTATTGTTATTTTAAGTAAGTATGTTTTTCTGATAATTATATCAGTATTATTGGGTTGATGTTCGAATTAGCTAATGTTTCATACTAAAGACTAAGGTAAAATTTTAAAGATCTAATGAAATAGCTAAAATGCACAAAATTAAGTTTTTTTTTTAATGTATTTTTTTAAATTCCATATTAAAAAAATATAGCTTGTTATCAAATAGCCATTAATACATATTGTAATACTAAAGTAGTATTATAAACTAATTAATTTTTTTTAATTAATACTTACTAAATTATATATACAACTTTTTTTTTACTAAAAATCATACTATATATTCATAAATAAATTACTAATTAAATAGAATTAATAAAATATAATTCTTTATTATATTTATTAATATTTATTATAATACCATATAGAAATTATTTTATTATAATTTTATATGAGATAAATTTTTTATAACCATTTTTTGGTTTATAAAATGGACCAAGAGTCAATTAAAAACAAGTTTATACTATCAACTAACTTTATTCTATTCAATCAATAATTAGAAAATAAAAATATAATATAATATTAACATTTATGAAATTACTCATTGTAAAAAAAAAGGGATAAATCAAGATAAAAGAGCTGGAATCCAACTCTTACTCAATTTCCACCCATCATCTCTATTGAGATTGATGACATGCTTCTCAATCTCAATAGCCTCTCTAAGCTTCCTATGGTGGAAATGGTCAACCCTCGCAATGACCTTCACATCCTCAATGCAAACATGGTGCTTGAATTTCTTTGCATGTTTTGTATGAGTTGATGAACGAGATCAATTGTGCCTTATGTCTACAACATGCTCTCGGATTCTCTGTTTAATAAAGCGCTCGATCTCCCCAATGTAGGGAACCCCGTAAGAACATGGGATCGAGTAGACTCCTTTCGTGTCCTTGGGGTCAATAGGGTCTTTTACTGATCTTAGAGAATTTCTAATTGTATTAATGGGCTTGAAAGAAGAGGAGACACTGTTCTTCTTCAGAATATGAGCAATACTATCGGTGGTCCCTTGGATAAACGGTCGTTGCACTTTAGAGATTGGGCCATCACTAGGAGGTTTAATCCTCGATTCTTTATGGGCTCTTTGGAAAGCCCTGAGGCCTTGAGATCTGCTATAGCCATTATTTCTAAAAACACTAAGAAGATGAGATTTTTCCTCTTCTAAGTGCATTTCATCTGAAATTCTTAAAGCATGGTGGCTAGAGTCCTAAGAACCCCAAATTTTTGTGTTGGAAAATGATGAGAACTAGAATGAAGATATTGTTCTGTGTGAGTTTTCTTGCGAAAGACTCAGTGAGAAACATAACCATCATTCATCCTAGAGAGAAGGATGTCCAAGAAATGAAGACACCCATTCTCCTCAACCTCCATTGTGAATTTGATGGAGTTTGATTAAAAATTAAGATGGCTAAGAAACAAATCCAATTAGTTTTAGTTTTATGATTTTGCATTTTTTTTAGTAAAAAAAATAAAAAAAAAATTTGGTTAATATATATTAATTTAGTAGTAAAATTCATAAATAGATTCCTTATTTTTTATTATTAAGTCTTATACAATAACTTTAAATATTCACAAAATAAAGATAAAATTTAATGGCTTACTATTATAACGAAATATATATATAATAATATGAAAATTAAAAAAATATATTAAAAAAAAACTAATTTCTTAACATCTAGTTTCCATCGGCTAATTTCTGGACTCTATTTATTCATCAAGATCTTTAGATTTTTTCACCTTAGTCCTGAGGATGAACCACGTTAGCTGGTTTGAAACGTCGACCAAATAATACTGATGTGATTAATTCGAAAGACATGCTTACTACATTATGGACCACAAAAATCTAAGATCTAAAATTATTGTTATTATTATTTTTTAATAAAAATGAGTAGATTGAAAATATATGTGGAAAATTTTTGTTGTGAGTTTTTAACCTAATGTTTCAGATTTCAAAGTGAGTCCATCATTTGGGGATTGCAATTTACAATTGAGATGTTTAGACAATGATTTGCATTGAGCTATTGATAGTTTTATATTGGAGGATTTAATTTATGTCGACTCTTAATGACCATTATTAATTTCTTTAATAATGGTTTCCAAGTGTTGCTAAGCTTGAGACCATCGTCACATTCATAGTGTTGGCTCTTTTTTCAATTTCTATAGCTTCTTTTACTCTTCTTTTTAAGTAGTGCTCTTCCTTCTAGATGTGTTTTGCGTTTTCCATGCAAATGTAGTCAGAGGAGGAGCATGCATGTTCTGCCAGGGTTGATTTTGATGCCCTATCTCTTAATATGTTCGCTGAGTTTTCTTTTAGTCTTATGCCAACCAATCTTCCAATTTCACCAATGTATTTTTCTGCATGAATAAGGAATTATGTATACTCCTTTATGTTCTTTAGGGTTAACCAAGTATTTGACAAAGCCAATCATTTTTCCAATGGTGTTTGGGGGGCTGAAACCAATGTTGATGTTTTGTTTGTATAGGATTTTAGCAATTCTATTTGTGGTTCCTTTCATGAAAGGAAGGGTGATTTTAGGGATGTCCATAGAGATTTTTGTTTGCTTTTTGTTTAACGCTTGTTGGATGGTTTTGTTGATGATGTTTCTTTGGTATCCATTATCTTCAAATATTTTGCGAAAATGGTCTAGTTCATTATTTAAATGTTTAGGGCCATATACTTGATGCTCTAGTTGCTAGGGTTTTAATGACACTGGTTTTTTGTTTGGGATGGTGATGGGAGTCAACGTGAAGATAATGGATAGCAATCAGGGATGATTATCTCTTATTACAAGTTGATAGGGACTCTCAAGTTGCGATTCAGTGCCTTCGACACCTCCTTAGTGGGAAACCAACTTAAAAACTTGTAAGGAGTTGGTGTTTAGAGGGTGTTGCTCGGAGTATTAGTGGTATGTTGCCTAAGATGGAGTATATCATGGCTACTCACACTAGGAGAGAAGGGAACATAATAGTTGATTTCCTAGAGAATTTAGGGTGTATGTTCCATGAATTGATGTTGGCCTCCTCTAGTTTAGACTAATGATCTTTGATAGCTTCAAGTCATGTTAGATGGTGATAAGTAATCCCCCGATGGGGGTGTTGACTTGGGAATTAAGGAGACCTCCTTGTAAGGAGAAATCTCTCTACAAGTGTCTCCTCACTCATTATGGTGTGGTGAACGAAGGTTGAATGACGTTGGGGGGAGTGCTTATGGTTGTGCCATTTTAGACACTGGAGTATTGTTTTGGGGTGGCAGATGTTTTTCTCTCATGCGAAAGGAGACGAGATGTTTCCCTTATCTTCCATCATTTGGTATAGTTTGGTCTTGCTAGTAGTTACGAGCAATTGGTAGGTTGATGTGTATGATTTACTTCAGGTTTGAAAGTCCATTTCTTCACACTGGTAGCTTGGTTTGGAAGCGCTACTTAGTTGCAGTGAGATATAATGTCTTGTGCTTCAGCTATTGTCTCGAATTGTTGTTTAGGTTCTAGTTCAGTTCATCCTTTTATTTTGCCAGATTAGTGTTTGGTATGCCTCTATATTGTATTTGGTAAGAGGCTTCTTGGATTCTTTAGGTCCGAACCAACTCTTGTTTGGTTCTTGGGTTGGTGGTGTCTGGGTGTTGGATTTGTCAGATGTTAATTTTGTCTACTTTTTGGAATTCTTCCTCCTACTGTTTCTGTTTGGACATCTTATGTTATTTTCATTCCCTATGGATTTGTGTGAGTTTTTATGTGTTGTGAAGAAGAGCTCTACTTGGATTATGTGTTTGGGTATTGGAATCTCTCACTATATGATTTTGTTCAAGGGGTTTGGGCATTCTATGTCTTTGGTTTTTCCTAGAATAGGGTGTTTAATGGAGTTTGATTCTTTGGAATGGCGTTGGGGATATGAGATATTGGTTCTGATATCTCGGTTGCAAGGGTTTGTTGCCCGTCCGACTTCTTCTTTTGTCGGACGTGGATTGTGTACCTGTATTTCTTGTTTTCCTGTCACTGTCACTATGGCCCCTCTTCAACAAATGATGAGTGGAAGGGGCAGTTTAGGACATGTGGGAGTTAAGATAACCCGAAATTTTGCATTTGGCTCTATGGGAACTTTGTTTAACGTGATTCCTCTTGAAGTCAGAAGGGAAATTCTGCTACTGGAGGCCATAAGGACTGAGGATTTCCCATACCATTCTAACTTTGAGCTTTAGGTGTTAGTTGCAGAAATAAAAGGGGTCCCATACCCTGGTCAATTTTGCAAGAAAAGGTTGCATTTCTTGTACTCTCTCTCTTTGCACCAACAAATGGATACGTTGTTACATTTAATATTTAAGGAAAAGCAGGGCGAACAATACAATTTATTTTATGGGTTGGAAGATCTTAAACATATGTTATGAAATATTTGTTTATATCCTAACAATGTTGATTTGAGATTGTCGAGGGTGGAGACTTTTTTGGTTCCACACTCTTCTTCTGGAGACCTGACTGACCCTCTTGGGGATCCATTTGATCCTCCTGTGGATAGTGCTTAGGACTTGACCATTATCTCTTCTAACCATGAGTAGATTTTAGCTTCATATGTTTTTCTTGATCTTTAAACAATTTTGTTCGAGTGTTGTAAAAGTGGTTATCAGGGTTTTCCAAACTTGGACTAGACATTGTGTATGAAGGTTTAGTTGGTTTTCTTGTGCACTTGTTTTTGGGTTTACTGTATAGTCTCAATGATGATACACATGGGCAATATTATGGTATGGATATGCAGCCTTAACTTACTATAATGCTTCGACTATGGCAATTGTATGTACATCAGAAGGCTCCTTGTTGTGTGACATTGTTTGATGGTGGACACATCTGTGTTGGCTTATGGTGGGATGAAATAGTGTGAGGTGCCTATCTTAGTTGTGAGAGACAAGCAACTATAGGGCTAATTTTGGATTCCTCTTTCGACATCTTGGTTTTGGTTTATCAATATTTTGGGAATGGTATGACAAGTTGTCACTACTATGTCTTTAGTTATGGATACTCATTGGGATTTGGTTTCAGTGTTGCGTCTTCTCTTACTTGTGGTCTCAGTGTTGCAAATGTGCATGCTTATTCTATTGTTGTATCCCCAATTCTTGCTTATCCGGGGACAAGATTCTTAGTTATTGTTGTTGTCATCTTCTTTATTACGACTCAGTTAGTTGTTTCTATGAAGATGAATTTTATACCCAGCTCATGTCTTGTAGTATGTATAATTTGACAATTTACTATGTATTTCTCCTATTTTAATTAATAAAATTTCAAAAAAAATATCGTAATTTTTTTTATAAAAGTTGTATTTTGATTATATATATATATGAAAAAATAAAATTGTATTTAATTTGTTTCAGTAAATAAAATAAATTTGTATTAAAATAATTAGATAAATACCAAATACTATATTTCTATTTTGTTGAATAATTTATCACATAAAAAATCAAACTAGTAATATAACCATCTTTTTAGGCTAACCAAAAATTTAAAACTACCTAACAAAACCTACGAAGTAAAAAAAATAAACAAATATAGGCATAGTGCGCATGCTTATTACCTAAGGCCTTAGAGCTTCAGAAAACCAATATAAAACTAGTATGTTATTATTTTGTATAAATAAAGATATATTTTTCTATATGTGTCATTTTAAAAATAAATAATTTATTACTTTTATAAAAATCAATCTTTTTATATCAAATTAAAAATCATATTTATTAGTTTTATTATGATATTCACAATTCAATGGGATAGAGTAAAGGTTTAGAAAAAATTCAAATCAATCATTATTTAAATTTCTTAGGTAGACTCTTTATTTGGAAATAAATGGTTTTTAAAATATATTTGCATAACAACAAAATATATTATTATGACACGTAAAGGTGGCATTCTTATACAAATGATGTCCATAAAATTTAAAAAATATACCCCCTCACACCATGTGATTACAATCACCATCAATGCATCATGTGATGCAATGGAATTATTGTTAGAAAACACGCATTTTTGTTTAAATAGTGGGACCCACAGATCCTCGCCGGCCATTTTTTCTTTTGTTTCTAGTGGGACCCACAGATAAAGTTCAATGGTAACAAAGTCACCCTCAGAATCTATCTTGAGGGATATTATTGACTATAAAAAGACTTGAATGAATGTTATGTAAATGGTATAGAGACGTGTGCAAAATATCTATATTCTATTAATTG